>CM036556.1:5525213-5691707 GCA_020745685.1 Tautogolabrus adspersus | reverse complement strand
AATAAACAGACTGACAAACTGAACAAAAAACTATGACAAACTGACCAATAACAGACTGACCAATACACAGACCGAACAGACTAACTGACCAACAAACAGACAGACACACAAGTAAAACACGTATAGAACAGTTAATAGAGAGAGATAGAAAGTGAGAAAGAAAATAAAGATTGAGATCAGAGTATGAAAAAAAGAATGGCTCTTAAAAGTGCCTTTGTGTTGTGTGATAAAGGTGCAATATGTAAACGGTAGGAAGGGGGTTGAGAAAATCTGCAAAGAAAACAGAAAACATGTTTTAATTGTCTTCAGCAGGTTACAGAAGCTTCTATCACTTAAATATCTAAATAAAGAGCTCAAAGCCAAACAAAATATACTGAAACACATATTTACAGTACATACTTCGAGGACCTTTACAAAGACAGCCGCAGCTTGAAGTACTTGCAGGTTTGTGTCTGGAAGCACAGAGCTAGCTTTAGTCTTCAGACTGTTCAGTGGGGTTTTGGAGATTTTAGAGTCTGATTAAGTTTGTTGTTTACAGCGCTTTTGCGTGGGACTGTAGCGGTAAAAGACAGAGGAAGAGGGAGGGGAGAGGCAGGCTGCAATGAGGAGTCCCCGCGCTAAATGCACCACTGCAGCTTGCCGCTATCGGGGCTATGCCGGGCGGCTTGGCCGGTCTCCGGTCACGGCCAATCGAGCTATCGGTGCGTGTGTTCATTTTGCAGCTGCAACTATGGCGAATACCAAATCAACCACAATTCCCCCTTAGCCAGTATCACTCGGGTTTGGGTTAGCTTATGTACAAAGAAAACTACCAGCAACCAGCAACGAATAACACAAAAATGTTTAGCTGATTATGGCGAAATCGTTGGCTAGGTTATATATTCTGTGTTACTCAAACCATGCAAGTACATAAAGGCAATATTTGTAACATTTAAACAGAACATGCAGCATTATGAGAGCCGCACTGCTTACCGTGGTGATGGTTTTCCCGCAATGACAGAACATTTGGCGGAAAATGTCTTTTTAGCCGGCGTCGTCATAGCAACAATCGATGAGGCTCATGGGAACTGTAGATTACCGTATTTACTGGTGGATTCGTCACACCAAAAAGACGAAAGAAATGCTAAACACAATTACAACACTATAATCCCAATAAAAACAATCATATGGCCACTCAAACAATAAAAAGAAACACGATCATATGACGGGTGTATTACAATCAATATTAAAAATGAAAAGCCAGGATTTATTCACGTTAATTAATGTCAAGTCCCTACCTACTGAGAAAAAAATCGTGATGTTCAACACGAATCTAAAAGTGTAAGCACATATAAACACATTAAAAACATTCATACAGTCGTTTAAACAACAACAAGAAACACGATCATATGTAGGGTCTAAATAAATAATAATTAAAAATTACAAACCCGTATGAATTATCGGGTTTAAATGTCGATCCGTCCCGACGGGAAATAACGTGGTACTGTCACGAATGGAGTTTCCCATTGAAATACATGAGTTTGAAATTCGTGCTGTGCATCACGAAATAAAAGGAAAATTCGTGTCCTATGACACGATTCAATAGATTAAGTTTCGTGACTATGTCACGAAAATCTGAGAGACTGGGTTGTGCATTCACATCATATTTCTGCATATCACTGGTTCTGCTCGAGGTTTCTGCCTCTTAAAGGACGTTTTCTCTTCCCACTGTAACTTTACTAAATGTTGCTTTGTGCTTTGCTCATGATGGATTCATGTTGGGTCTTTGTAGATAATATAATAAAGAGTAAGGTATTTTACCTGCTCTTTTGTAAAGTGTCTTAAGTTAACATTTGTTATGAATTGGCGATATATAAATAAAGATTGATTGATCTATTCCAATGTGTGTAAAAGAAGGTTTGAGAAGGGACTCTCCATCATTTGTGTAAGCCTGCCATCTGCTGGCATTGTGAAGCAGAACTCAACCATCAATTTAACACATTTCACATTTTCTCATAGCCACTGTTATCCAAAACTTTCATTACAGTATTATCAGCTTTGTTACAACCACAAAGGTCCATCTTGAGACATATGTGTCAAAACATAATGTCAGACATGTGAAGAACTTTCTGATGATACATGTTTAGAATCTTTTCTTTTCAGCCGCCCAGCAATGCTTGAAAAACTATCTTTGTTGTAAATATGGCTACCAGTTTCATGCTTATTTTATTCTTTTCAAAAATTGCTTCATTTGTTTCTGGATCAAGCAAATTTATGGCATACTTGTTTATTGACCTTAAAGATCTGGTTAGGTTTTATCTGAACCAACAGGGTTTACCTGTTACTCTTCATCCTGTAAGGTTTAATGACAAACTGAAGCCAAAACACACTTTATATTCTTCACGTGAAAAACAAACAAAACAAGCAGTCACATCTGCAGGATTACTCTCAAGTTCTATCATACCTCAACTGTGGGGGTTGACCCTTAAAAGTGTCTGTAGACCATATTGGACATTAAAGTTACATTTGCAGCTCCTGCACATACCATCCAGTTAACCTGCAACTGAGCTCCTTCTGGGGCAACTGTGACATTTCTCATTATAAAGGCACAGTGCAACTGATAAGGGCACATTAGTAACAGCAGGTAAGTGACTATTCTATCTCCACTGGAATCTGAAAGGTGGTGACACTGTACTTCTTTAAATATTAAAAGTTTGAAACATCATCTGCCTTGAGGTAAGCTGAGAGAGATTCTGCACCCACTTCTCCATTCATTAGCAACTGATTATGGAAGTTTTCCTTCCAATCTTTAATGCCTCTTTTAAGATCCTCGAGGCAGACAGAACCAAAGAAGCCTGAGTTTCTAATGGATCACAAAGTCAAACTAACAGTGAAGAGGATCCACCTCTCCAAAGAAGGGCTAACTTGGAAGCTTATCTTGACCTTGATGGTATCATATATCACTGTCCACAGGAAGTTCGTAAAGTCCAAGTCCTTCATTTCTGATATGCTTTACTCCTCAGGTAATGCAGCCAGCACATGACAACTGTTGCTAATCCATTTTGTAATTAGGAAGGCCCCGTGTAGATACTGGCTCTCAGGCACAAATAGAGATATATATCCTCATGTTCTGTAGAAATTGAAGCTAAGCAGTCATCAATATAGTAATTTTTCATATAGTGTTGGTCACATGTCCTTATATGTCTTGAAGCTATGAAAGCAACTGTAATGCCTGAATCCCCCCGGCAATGAGTGAAGTATTTCAAATATCTGATTCTGATCAGATAAATAAACAGAACATATATTCAAGGCCCAGAATCCCATCTTTTACCTTATCTGGGAGATTATCCTCTTGAACCATCTTCAAATAGACATCATATAATAGCATACAACAAATACAACAAGTGTCTCTTTATGAGGGGAGGGCTGCATTAATGAAAAACTGCATTGATACTTCTATTCGAGCCTGCAGAAACACATTTGAAATGGGAGAGATTTGATGTGGTTTTAGGTGGATACATTCTGGAGAAAAGATGAGGGATAAAGTGCAAGAAAGGTGTTAAAACATCATGTTGGTGGAGATTAGAAATCCTCACAGCCTTAAATGTAGAAATGAAAAACCAATAGAGAGGATGAGCACAAATCAATCTGCCAATCTTTCAATCTATGTTGTTTAACAGGGAAAGTTTAACCTATTAGAGACCTTTGAACTCAAAACTGTGGATAAGCAGGAAGTGAGCGGTTGTAGGTAAAACCTTGACAACACATGTCAACAGTTAGACAACTGACAGTGAGATCAGAAACAAGGTATTGAACTTTTTCTCTTCTATTTTATAATCTGACACTAGAGGGCGCCAATGTGACAGTTTGTTCTTGTTTAGTTGTCATGTTTTTAATGATCAATGTGGGCCTCTTGTGGCATCATGATTCCTGAAGATATTATTGAGCATTCACTCTTTCATAATGAATATTACATTTACAAATATGCACCGTGTGTTTCTCTTGTTTCTTCACTTTTTGTTAGAGTAAGGGGATCTCATGTCAAAGCTCTCAGAATGTTTTTTTAAACTTCATCATGATCAAAGTATACAGCTGATAAATGTGTCTGCTGACCTGTGAGGAGACAATTAATGGAAACTCCTCTGAAGTTAAGAGAACTGATATAAGACACTGTTGTTGAGCTAACTAATGAAAGGTGTAGGAAAAGGACTCATAATGCACGGTAATGACCTCAAAGCTGATCTGTGCTTTGTAGAATACAGAAAACCAAAGACTTGAGATGAAGACAAATGTCAAGAATTGATTGATTTTCTAAAACAGTGACTTCAGTAAAACTAGTACTAGATGACATGATGATTTGTCTGGTTACTTTATCAGTTATTTTACACTCTGCTGTGATTCTTATCTAGAAAACATTAGAAGACATTCATGGTCAACGTGCTGATTAGTATCTTTATTCAATGATTTGACAGAAGTCAGTTATGTATACATGTTGACAACACACCATGCAGCAGTACTCATCTTTAAATGTCTTCAAAATAATAATGTCAGGAATCAGAAACTTCACCAACAAACAAGAAAGGTAAATGTCTGAATATTGATAATAATGCTCAGGCAACATTGTTCTAGAAACATACAAACGACAAGTATTTGTATTGATTGACTTTCTGCCATGCATGATGACAATATCAACTTCAAAATAAAATATATATTAAGCATTTAGGCCTAAGGCCGCCTCAAAAAACAACCTCTAAAACCTACGTGTTGTTTGAAAACAACCTCCCAAAACCTGAGAGATTTCAGAAAAAACTTTGCAGAATTCCAACATTTACAAAAATATGTTTTCTCAGCCTCTGCAGCAGATAGAGACATACAATTAAAATCATTTGAGAGCGTAAACCATCGGCTTTAACTCATTGCCTTTGCACTAAAGATAATTCCTTTTTAAATTCATCAGTAAATAACAACAACAACAACAATATGCACCAATGTTGCATCAGGTCTTAAAGGTAGAAGCACGCCAGCATCTCATCCGGTCTTAAAGCTATATACATGCAAGCGTTGCATCTGGTCATCAGAAACTTCACACAATAAAAGCAAAAACTGCTCTAAACTAAGGAGACAAAGAATAAGAAGAAAATGAATACTGTGTCATATTTCAAGAATACCACATGTCTGTTAATGTATGGCTTAACATACTTCATAAATTCAAAGTCACACTGAATCAAACTGGAAACTTTTAGCATGATCATAATGTGTCCTTACATTTGTACTGATCCAAAAACAGTCGTGATCAACAAAAAGAGAGTTAAAGAAAAGATTCATTTTCATCAACATGTTGGATTCAACCTCTGCTAATGCACTAGTACTAGTAAAAGCACTAATGCAATGATTCTTGTTATGTTTCTATATTGAGTTGTAAAATGTCTCTCTGCTGATAATATCTATTGAGCTGATTGTGATTTCCCTCTTTCACATATAAGACTCAATCCATGAGCTCAAACAATCCATGAAAGGAGGATGTGCACCTCTGTACACTTCATGTGAAGGGAAATGTTGTTAGTGTCTCATTTGATGTTAAATGAACTTTTGAGACTCTCATGTGCAATCTGTGGTGTGATATCTTTCCAAGTATCTGGAATATCAGCAGGCTTTGCGTTGTATGCTTCAGCAAACTCCTTGTTGAACCTTTTCAGTACGTACTTCCAGTAGTCTGAATCCTTAAGGCTTTTATCTGGAGCAATTCGCCAGTCAGGATAAATTGTGGCTTGTCCTTGTAAGGGTGCGTTTTTTCACATGTGGCATCCAAGTAAAATGAAATGTCACTGCACACCAAGGAAGTGCATATGTCAATAACAAGTGATTTTTTTGACCCAGTATGCCACATCCGTCGACACTTTTGAAAAGCTCATTCTCAGGCTTTACATCAAGATTTGCAAGTTTTGTTTTGATGTTTGTCTTTTTGAACTGCTCTTTCATATTTTCTTCCATTTCCTTCACACAAACAGTGAGCCATCGAGCAAACTCTTTCTGGTTGACTTTGTTCAGGATCATAAAAGGACGAAGAGCATCCTCAGAAATGATCAGTTTGTCACCAAGTTCCTGCCGGATATCTTTGATCAGTTTCTGCAGGTTGCCGCCCTCTTTTGCTTGAACTGTGCGTATTGCATCATTGATGCTCTTGATACTTGACCAGAGATGTCGGTCCTCAAACTCAGATAAAGACTCATTAGTCAAGACTTTAACCATTTCATCAAGGATCCATTTCTTAACATAACCCTTATATGAGCAGATATAGCTCAGGTAGTCTTCAAAGTTATCCTTTAAATGCAAATCCAGTAACACTGAATACTGGAACAACATTCGTGTGCTGAATTGGAACTTTGTCTTCATTTCTCCAATGATATCAGGACCCAAGGAACTGTTGATGAAGTTTTCCACAGCAGGCCTCAAGCAGAGGTCTGTGAAATCTTTTGCGTTCTTTTGGCTCTGATCTCGTTCATGGAATTCATCCTTGAAATTTACACGGAACCTCTCTTTGTTTTGATTGAGACAAAGGAGGGGATCATTCAGCTGAATGAAATCTTCATGCATTTTCTGAAAATCTCGAGCTGCAACTGCACAGATGTGCTGTTTCAGAGAAACCTCAAAGTCTATCTCTATCTTGACATCCTTCTGTTTTTTCAGCCTCTCATCAATCATGTGTAGGATCTCCTGGATGAAAGTGTTGTGGTAGTTGTTTTTTCTTTCCTTTTTTTCTTTCACAAACTGTGAACAATCCATTATGATACTGTCAGCTATTTGTTGAAGCAACTTTACCAGGTCTTCATAGTTGAACCATTTTCTCAGCTTGTTGATTAATCCTTCAGCTGAGACTTTCAAAGGCATCAATCCACATTCTTGCAGTCTTTTTTGACTTAACAATTCCGTTGCATGACTCCCCTTGTGTGATAGATTGTCTCTCAGGTAGTTGGACACATTTCCCATGACATCCATGGTCTCTTGTTTGTAAAAGTCTTGTTCCTTCAACATTTAATTCCACATCTTGTCAAATTCTTCATCCAGCTTTTTGTCTGTCATGTCCAATTTCTTCTTGCGGCATTCTTCGATCAATACACCTACTCTCTTTTCTAATTCTTTTGTGTGGTTCACCTTGATTTTGTCAATCTCCATCATTCCCTTTCGGATGTCTGTTGCAACTGTGAGTTGGTTATGTACAGAGCTTTCCATTTCTCGACGAAGGCTTTTTGCACTGTTAGCAAAGTCCTCTCTGTATGCTTCAACAAGATGTACATGACCCTCTGTTTGCTTGAAGTACTCATCTAGATTTTCAAGAAGCTTTGTCTCCCATTTAGACAGTACTAAGCATGCTTCACTTTTCAAATCAGTCAGAAGTTGTCCAATGTCAGACACTTCACATTTCACTCTGCCAAAGTTAGACATTTTTATTTCTGCATCTTTTGTCCATGAGTACATTTCTTTTATGAATTCCCATTCCCATTTGTTGAATTCTGTGCAGAGCCTCATGTATGCATCAGCCACCAGGCTGTTTCTGAAGCTGAAGATGAAGTTTTCATGCTTGACAGACTTCCACAGGCTTTTTATCCACTCTGTGAAGTCCAAGATATCATTTTTAGAAGACTTACATTTTCCCAAAATTTGAATGGCGTTATTCTTGAGCTCATAAACGGCCTCACTGTACCCTGCATTAACTGGTGCCATTGGCGGGCTCCCATTCCAGAGTCCTGGGATGTACCAGTTTCCAGTGGCTGGATTGTACTCCATCACATCAGTGAAGCTCTTGTTCTCTTCCTTCTTTTCCATTTTGGCTGCTGCCTGGGTCATCTCATTCAACTGTTTTAGGAGCAGATCTCTTTCTCGTAAGTTCTTCTCAGGGGCCGAAACATCTGCCACATTTTGGTGAACAAACTGACATCTGGGTTTTTTGCCCACCGCTGTCATCCTGAGAAATGCATGCACAACTATCTGTAGGATGTCCTTCATTTCTGTTGAATTCTACATTGCAATATTGATGATAGTGATATCACTCAACCCCACAACAAGTGTTGCAAGCTCGTTGTCATGCTCATAGCTATTGTCTAGTTGTGCAAGCTCTGGTGACTTTAAGCCCTCAGTGTCAATGATCACCATGAAGTCACACTTGAGTTCTTTTTTGACATTTTCATTGACTTTGATGAGCAACATAAAGGCACCTCGAGTGCATCGACCACTGCTGACTGCAAACTGAACTCCAAACATGGTGTTTAGGAGAGTAGACTTCCCTGTACTTTGAACTCCAAGAACTGCGACTACCAATATCTTGCTCTTAGGAGACACCAAGTCATTGAGCTGAGACAGAACATCAGTCACCCATCTGAGAGGTATATTAGATGCATCACCATCTACAAGCTCAAGGGGAAATCCATCAAGCAACAACTCTGCACATAGTCTGGGCAGATGTTTGAACTGTTGACGTGACAGATTTGTTTCTGTAAGGGAAACTGAAGCTTCATAGATCTGACCCATCTCACGGAAGAAGTGTTCAATCCCAAGTGAGCTGTTAGAAAGTGGTTGGTAAATTTCTTTGATTTCCTCGTTGTTTTCAGAACTTTTCTTTTTGTTCTTTTGTTCTTTTTTGTTTTTGTATGCCTCTCTGAGGCCAGACAGTTTCTGTCGAGACAGATTATCAAGGTTCATTCGCATCCATTTAAGGAAATAACTCCTCTCAATACCTGGTCTTGATATTGCGCTGATGAAACATGTCATTGCATCAGACATATCATACGAGTTCTGCTTTTTCCAAAGTTTTTCTTTTTCTCTCTGAAGATCACTTTTGTACATTTCTATATTTTGAGACTCAACTTTCCGAAGTCGAAACTCTTCCTTCTCCAAGCGAGTCAGGTTCTTCCATATTTCACCTTGCAGTGGTAGCTGAGCATCTTTGTATTTGGGGATATCTTGAATTTTTGCAGTGATGGCATCTGCATTTTTCTTTGCAGTCTGGCACTCTGGACAATCTTCGTCAACCAAGATTCCAAATTAATAGGCGATGTCAGCCATCTGCTCAATTTGCATCTTCACCTTTGTGTTCTCCACAACATTGTTGACTGTTTTGCGTAGATTTTTGACAAAGTCTGCATCATTCATTTGTTTATCCTTCAAAAGGATGCTGCTTTTAGTCAGATTCAGCTTGTTTTCCATCTTCTTCACAGCATATTGAATCGCTGGCTTTGACGATTACCAACCAAGAAGATCTGGGCCTTGTGATGTTGGTTTGAAAGCAGTTTGCACTCAGAGTCCAAATTGTCAAAGAACACAAAAACTGCTGCCGATGTCTGACACAAAAAGGAAAACTGCGTTTCAAATGAAGAAATGTCCCCACGAAGGTTAGCTACAGCTACCGGCTCACCGAAAACATCCATGTTTTTGTTTCCACAAGGTAGGTACCAGTTCATTTCAGTCAACCCATTAGATATTCGCCTTGGACAGTCACCATTTTCCATGTTCCTGTGAACAAAGATGTCATGGTACTGCTGAGAATTGCTCAGAAGCTCATTGAGGGTCTCTGACTTAGACAAGGAGCACTCACCCAGTCTCACAAAAGAAACCATTGGAAGTTTAGAGACAACAATTTTTTCTTCAATAAAGCCCTTGGATTCTGAAAGTGACAAAGGTCTGTACTTTTTAACTATGTCTCTCATGGCCCAGAGCATCAGTGAGCACTGCTTTGTGTCACAATTAGGAAGCAGAAGAGGCACAGAAAACTGACACATGGACATTTTGAGTGCCATTTCTTGCTGTACAAAACCATCTGAACACAGAAAGAGAGCAGTGATGATGTCAAGTGGGTTTAGCCTGTTATTTGAATTCAGACCATCAGAACAATCATCAGAATCATCAAACCATGTTCCATCTGATTCAGCATCACAAGCTGATTCACATTCAGACGTAAATTTTACATTCCTAGCTTTCACATTTACCATCATCATTTTCTTCAAAAAATACCCTGGCAGGTCTGAATTACACTTGGTAGGTTCATCAGTACAGGTCTTCTCATCAATCTGAAGTATTGTGCTCAGGGATAGCTTCTCTGTGAAGTGATGCTTCAATCCCAGATCCTCCAATAGGCTCTCCAGTTGTGTCTCTGTGGAAATTAACATGTTTGTTAATTCTAACCAATCCTTGGTATTTTCACTACATATCAATCCATGTTCATTTACCTACAGAATTAATTCGTGTATCTATGCTAAAATATCTGATAACACTGCCCAGTGCACATAGTGGCATCCTACATTTGGCTTAAAACTGAAGTTAGCCATATCAAAATAAATAATGTTTGTGTTCTTTTTTACTCTGTGTTCAAACGATTAAAAAAAATGAAAATAATGTTTTAATGAGGACTGAGTTTTACCCGATTTAAAAACAACAAGAAGATGGAAAAAAAAAACAAAAACTTTTTAACTCATTAATCCCAAACAAACCGAGTCCGCCAGATGTGACACTGGAAGCAATGCATACTTGTGTCAGTCTCTCTCTCTCTCTGCAGGCTGATAAAAGGGGCGGGGTCTGTGGGGGGTTGTCAGGGGTTGTATAACATAGAATAATATTTAATCATAATGTTTAAGACAGTAAAGCTGTATCTTGTTTAGACTGATATTGTGTCTTCTGTGTTTGAGTGGTAAAAATGTCATTTCCTTCTTTAAAAACTCTCATTAATTAACTTTGTACAGACACTAAAATCTTTGTCAGTCATAATATGGTACAGTGGATCACATTTGATTTGTGATCTTTATGGAATGGGAAACATTGGATCTGTGGACTGATGGAAAATGTATGATCATAGTGTAAAATGAATTCAGTGATTTTAAATCTCTGAGTAGAGTTTCAGTGAAAAGAGACAGAGTTTTTGTTTTTCACACAGAAGATGGAGGAGATGATAAGAGAGAGAACAAGAAAGAGTGATAGAAGTCTGATAATAGCGTTTCATTGGTGCAAAATGCACCATGCAGATCTGCTGTACACATCTCAAATCTTACTGAACTTTGTTGGCTTTTTCTGCAGTGATTAACATTTAGACATTAGGATATGAGGAATGTTGCATGATTTAACTGAGGGCAAAGAGACAAAGGGGGTATAATTTCGTTGTGTTCATTTCTTCCTCCAAAATGTCTCCTTTGCTGTTAGTCATGGTGTAGCTCTCCACTTCACCAGCAGGAGTCTCTACATGTTAACTTGTTCGCTGCTGACATTAATGACTGTCTCCACAGAAGGGCAGGGTGCTGTTAAAAAAACATTGATGTTGATGATAACACTTATAATTCTACTTAAAGCTTCTTAAAATGTGAGCATTTTGTTTTCACATTGTGTTGAAAGAAGCTGAACTTTACCTTCTCCATCACTCTGTCGACAGTCATCCTTGCTGTCAGTACGTGATGTAGGTGAAGTTTCACTGGTTTCCTTTAAAAAGGAAAAAATATATTGAAATGAGAAAATCTGCTCATTATCTCATATTCATTATGTTACAGGAAAGCATTTTTTTTTTATTATTTAATGTATATTTAAGAATTCACAAACAAGTTGTTTACCTCCACTGTGTTTGTCCTGTCAGTGGACCTCCTTTTCTTTCTCTCTTCTTTGGAGTTTTGAAAGGGGTGTGTTGTTACCACATATGGTTGATTGGAGGAATTTCTGAGTGCAAATGTCCCCGAACGTGCCTGAGCCTGCTGGTTAAGAACATGTGACATTCATCAACACTTATTGATGTGAGTACAACCACCGTTCACATGTTATTAACAGTTTTTGTACATATGCACAGGTACTTTCTGCTTTAGGTGTGCGTGCTCCTGCAGAGTAGGCCTACATGCAATTATTGGCAGACAGGCACAACTAGGCATAACACATGATGACTGTACTTTTAAGCTGTCAGTTTGAATTGATGAGAATTGAGATGAACCATTTTCAAACACATGCCACACAACATGTGGCTCATTCAGCTCGGTCAACGGAGCTGTCACATATGAGTCTGAAATTAAAGTTAAAAAGAAGCACTTAAAGCACAATAGTATCAGAGGTCAGTGTTATCTTTTGGTCATTCGATTTTCCTTGCAGAAACGGGTATTAAAAAACAAAAAACAAGTGTTTATTTGATTTTTGTTTTAAAATTGCTCAAATTGCATACAGATGCTTTGATATTTAAGTTACACTTAAAAATGTATTTAAAAAAAATCTGTGACAGGAAACTTTATATATATATTTAATATTCTATTTTACAATAACTATACAGTCAAATCTGCTGAAAATGCATCATCGAATGACCAAAATATACACTGACCATCAGAGGCCAACTACTTCACTTTGTTTTGTTGGTAGCTTTGTAGCTGTCAGGTCTGTTTCTTGTTATTGGATTTATGGTTCTGAAACAGATATTAAAATATGAAAAACAAGTGGTTGCCCTTCTGTGGAGACAGTCTTTAATGTCAGCAGCGAGCAAGTTAACCAGCATGTAGAGACCCCTGCTGGTGAAGTGGAGAGCTACACCATGACTGACAGCAAAGGAGACATTTTGGAGGAAGAAATGGACACAACCACATCAACACCAGGGGGGCAAGACTCCATCCAGGTTTCTACAGAACCAAAGAATGAAGAAATGACTGAGCCTGCCTCAACATCTGAACACAGTGAGTAAAATAAAACATTGTTCTTAAGAAACAAATCATGCAATAAGTCACCCAAATGTTCCCATGATTTTGAAGCACTCACTTTGAAAACATTATTTGAAAGAATAATTATGAATAATAAGGAAACATGGACACATTCAAACACAAACCTTAATATGAAAAGTTAAAAACCTTCTTGAATCATTCGATGTGTTGGCTCCTGCAATAAAAAAGTACACCATCCTGGATAACAATATAATTATGGACCAAACAAATCCTAGTTAAAATGAATAAAGTATTTAGAGTAAGGTAAGTTAGAGTGAGGGAAAGTGGGGAAAAAAGGGAAGAATAACACCATTTGGTTCATTTTGAAACATAAGTATTCAAAGACAAAGGGGGTATAATTTCACTCTCAGACTGAAGTCTCATGAAACCCTCAGTTAAATCATGCAACATTCCTCATATCCTAATGTCTAAATGTTAATCACTGCAGAAAAAGCCAACAATGTTCAGAAAGATTTGAGATGTGTACAGCAGATCTGCATGGTGCATTTTTCAGCAATGAAACACTGTTATCAGACTTCTATCACTCTTTCTTTTTCTCTCTCTTATCATCTCCTCTATCTTCTGTGTGAAAAACAAAAACTCTGTCTGTTTTCACTGAAACTCTACTCAGAGATTTAAAAGCACATTTTCCATCAGTCCACAGATCCAATGTTTCCCATTCCATAAAGATCACAAATCAAATGTGATCCACTGTACCATATTATGACTGACAAAGATTTTAGTGGCTGTACAAAGTTAATTAATGAGAGTTTTTAAAGAAGGAAATGACATTTTTACCACTCAAACACAGAAGACACAATATCAGTCTAAACAAGATACAGCTTTACTACCTTAAACATTATGATTAAATATAATTCTATGTTATACATTAGTATGTTGAAAACATTATTTTAATTTTTTGTTATTGTTTGAACACAGAGTAAAAAAGAACACAAACATTATTTATTTTGATATGGCTAACTTCAGTTTTAAGCCAAATGTAGGATGCCACTATGTGCACTGGGCAGTGTTATCAGATATTTTAGCATAGATACATGAATTAATTCTGTAGGTAAATGAACATGGATTGATATGTAGTGAAAATACCAAGGATTGGTTAGAATTAACAAACATGTTAATTTCCACAGAGACACAACTGGAGAGCCTATTGGAGGATCTGGGATTGAAGCATCACTTCACAGAGAAGCTATCCCTGAGCACAATACTTCAGATTGATGAGAAGACCTGTACTGATGAACCTACCAAGTGTAATTCAGACCTGCCAGGGTATTTTTTGAAGAAAACGATGATGGTAAATGTGAAAGCTAGGAATGTAGAATTTACATCTGAATGTGAATCAGCTTGTGATGCTGAATCAGATGAAACAGGGTTTGATGATTCTAATGATTGTCCTGACGGTCTGAATTCAAATAACAGGCTAAACCCACTTGACATCATCACTGCTCTCTTTCTGTGTTCGGATGGTTTTGTACAGCAAGAAATGGCACTCAAAATGTCCATGTGTCAGTTTTCTGTGCCTCTTCTGCTTCCTAATTGTGACACAAAGCAGTGCTCACTGATGCTCTGGGCCATGAGAGACATAGTTAAAAAGTACAGACCTTTGTCACTTTCAGAATCCAAGGGCTTTATTGAAGACAGAATAGTTGTCTCTAAACTTCCAATGGTTTCTTTTGTGAGACTGGGTGAGTGCTCCTTGTCTAAGTCAGAGACCCTCAATAAGCTTCTGAGCAATTCTCAGCAGTACCATGACATCTTTGTTCACAGGAACATGGAAAATGGTAACTGTCCAAGGCGAATATCTAATGGGCTGACTGAAATGACCTGGTACCTACCTTGTGGAAACAAAAACATGGATGTTTTCAGAGAGCCGGTAGCTGTAGCTAACCTTCGTGGGGACATTGCTTCATTTGACACGCAGTTTTCCTTTTTGTGTCAGACGTCGGCAGCAGTTTTTGTGTTCTTTGACGATTTGGACTCTGAGTGTGAACTGCTTTCAAACCAACATCACAAGGCCCAGATCTTCTTGGTTGGTAATCGTCAAAGCCAGCGATTCAGTATGGATGCTGTGAAGAAGGTGGAAAACAAGCTGAATCTGACTAAAAGCAACGTCCTCTTGAAGGATAAACAAATGAATGATGCAGACTTTGTCAAAAATCTACGCAAAACAGTCAACAATGTTGTGGAAAACACAAAGGTGAAGATGCAAATTGAGCAAATGGCTGACATCGCCCATGAATTGGGAATCTTGGTTGATGAAGATTGTCCAGAGTGCCAGACTGCAAAGAAAAATGCAGATGCCATCACTGCAAAAATTCAAGATATCCCCAAATACAAAGATGCTCAGCTACCACTGCAAGGCGAAATATGGAAGAACCTGACTCGCTTGGAGAAGGAAGAATTTCGACTTCGGAAAGTTGGGAATCAAAACATAGAAATGTACAAAAGTGATCTTAAGAAAGAAAAAGAAGAACTTAGGACAAAGCAGAACTCGTATGATATGTCTGAAGCAATGACATGTTTCATCAGCGCAATATCAAGACCAGGTATTGAGAGGAGTTATTTCCTGAAATGGATGCGAATGAACCTTGATAATCTGTCTCGACAGAAACTGTCTGGCCTCAGAGAGGCATACAAAGACAAAAAGAAAAGTTCTGAAAACAACGAGGAAATCAAAGAAATTGACCGACAACTTTCTAACAGCTCACTTGGGATTGAACACTTCTTCCGTGAGATGGGTCAGATCTATGAAGCTTCAGTTTCCCTTCCAGAAACAAATCTGTCACGTCCACAATTCAAACATCTGCCCAGACTATGTGCAGAGTTGTTGCTTGATGGATTTCCCCTTGAGCTTGTAGATGGTGATGCATCTAATATACCTCTCAGATGGGTGACTGATGTTCTGTCTCAGCTCAATGACTTGGTGTCTCCTAAGAGCAAGATATTGGTAGTCACAGTTCTTGGAGTTCAAAGTACAGGGAAGTCTACTCTCCTAAACACCATGTTTGGAGTTCAGTTTGCAGTCAGCAGTGGTCGATGCACTCGAGGTGCCTTTATGTTGCTCATCAAAATCAATGAAAATGTCAAAAAAGAACTCAAGTGTGACTTCATGGTGATCATTGACACTGAGGGCTTAAAGTCACCAGAGCTTGCACAACTAGACAATAGCTATGAGCATGACAACGAGCTTGCAACACTTGTTGTGGGGTTGAGTGATATCACTATCATCAATATTGCAATGGAGAATTCAACAGAAATGAAGGACATCCTACAGATAGTTGTGCATGCATTTCTCAGGATGAAAGAGGTGGGTAAAAAACCCAGATGTCAGTTTGTTCACCAAAATGTGGCAGATGTTTCGGCCCCTGAGAAGAACTTACGAGACAGAGATCTGCTCCTAGAACAGTTGAATGAGATGACTCAGGCGGCAGCCAAAATGGAAAAGAAGGAAGAGAACAAGAGCTTCACTGATGTGATGGAGTACAATCAAGTCACAGGAAACTGGTACATTCCAGGACTGTGGAATGGGAGCCCGCCAATGGCACCAGTTAATGCAGGGTACAGTGAGGCCGTTTATGAGCTCAAGAAGAACGTCATTCAAATTTTGGGAAAATGTGAGTCTTCTACTAATGATATCTCAGCGTTTACAGAGTGGATAAGAAGCCTATGGAATGCTGTCAAGCATGAAAACTTCATCTTCAGCTTCAGAAACAGCCTGGTGGCTGATGCATACATGAGGCTCTGCACAGAATTCAACAAATGGGAATGGGAATTCAAAAAAGAAATGTACTCATGGACAAAAGATGCAGAAATAAAGATTTCTAACTTTGGCAGAGTGAAATGTGAAGTGTCTGACATTGGACAACTTCTGACTGATTTGAAAAGTGAAGCATGCTTAGTACTGTCTAAATGGGAGACAAAGCTTCTTGAAAATCTCGACAAGTACTTCAAGCAAACAGAGGGTCATGTACATCTTGTTGAAGCACACAGAGAGGACTTTGCGAACAGTGCAAAAAGCCTTCGTCGAGAAATGGAAAGCTCTGTACATAACCAACTCACAGTTGCAACAGACATCCGAAAGGGAATGAAGGAGATTGACAGAATCAAGGTGAACCACACAAAAGAGTTAGAAAAGAGAGTAGGTGTATTGATCGAAGAATGCCGCAAGAAGAAATTGGACATGACGGACAAAAAGCTGGATGAAGAATTTGACAAGATGTGGAATAAAATGTTGAAGGAACAAGTTCTTTACAAACAAGAGACCATGGATGTCATGGGAAATGTGTCCAAATGCCTGAGAGACAATCTATCACACAAGGGGAGTCATGCATGTGAATTGTTAAGTAAAAAGAAACTGCAAGATTGTGGATTGATACCTATCAAAGTCTCACCTAAAGGATTTTGGAAGAAGTTAAGGGAAACATTGTTCAACTATGAAGAACCCTTCATGGTGCTACAAAAACTAGCTGACGGTATCATAATGGATTGTTCAAAGTTTGTGAAAGAAAAAAAGGAAAGAAAAAACAACTACCACAACACTTTCATCCAGGAGATCCTACACATGATTGATGAGAGGCTGAAAAAACAGAAGGATGTCAAGATAGAGATAGACTTTGAGGTTTCTCTGAAACAGCACATCTGCGCAGTTGCAGCTCGAGATTTTCAGAAAATGCATGAAGATTTCATTCAGCTGAATGATCCCCTCATTTGTCTCAATCAAAACAAAGAGAGGTTCCGTGTAAATTTCAAGGATGAATTCCATGAACGAGATCAGTGCCAAAAGAACGCAAAAGATTTCACAGACCGCTGCTTGAGGCCTGCTGTGGAAAACTTCATCAACAGTTCCTTGGGTCCTGATATCATTGGAGAAATGAAGACAAAGTTCCAATTCAGCACACGAATGTTCTTCCAGTATTCAGTGTTACTGGATTTGCATTTAAAGGATAACTTTGAAGACTACTGGAGCTATATCTGCTCATATGAGGGTTATGTTAAGAAATTGATCCTTGATGAAATGGTTAAAGTCTTGACTAATGAGTCTTTATCTGAGTTTGAGGACCGACATCTTTGGTCACGTATCAAGAGCATAAATGATGCAATACAGAAAGCTCAAGCAAAAGAGGGCGGCAACCTGCAGAAATTGATCAAAGATATCCAGCAGGAACTTGGTGACAAACTGGTCATTTCCGAGGATGCTCTTGGTCCTTTTATGATCCTGAACAATGTCAACCAGAAAGAGTTTGCTCACTGGCTCACTGTTTGTGTGGAGGAAATGAAGGACAATATGAAAGAGCAGTTCAAAAAGACAAACATCAAAACAAAACTTGCAAATCTTGATGTAAAGCCTGAGAATGAGCTTTTCAAAAGTGTCGTCGGATGTGGCAAACAGTGTCCATTCTGCAAAGCACCCTGTGAGGCAGGAGGATCTGAGCATAAGGTACACACAACTTCAATTCATCGCTCACAGGGTCTGGGCGCATGGAGATGGACTGGGTCAAAAAAAATCACTTGTTATTGACATATGCACTTCCTTGGTGTGCAGTGACAATACATTTCACTGCGATGCCACAAATGGTGAAAGGCACCCTTACAAGGACTACGCCACAATTTATCCTGACTGGCGAATTGCTCCAGATAAAAGCCTTGAGGATTCAGACTACTGGAAGTACGTACTGAAAAGGTTCAACAAGGAGTTTGCTGAAGCATACGATGCAAAGCCTGCTGATATTCCAGATACTTGGAAAGATATCACACCACAGATTGCACAAGAGAGTCTCAAAAGTTCATTTAACATCAAATGAGACACTAACAACATTTCCCTTCACATGAAGTGTACAGAGGTGCACATCCTCCTTTCATGGATTGTTTGAGCTCATGGATTGAGTCTTATATGTGAAAGAGGGAAATCACAATCAGCTCAATAGATATTATCAGCAGAGAGACATTTTACAACTAAGGCTCTCAATATAGAAACATAACAAAAATCATTGCATTAGTGCTTTTACTACCACTAGTGCATTAGCAGAGGTTGAATCCAACATGTTGATGAAAATGAATCTTTTCTTTAACTCTCTTTTTGTTGATCACGACTGTTTTTGGATCAGTACAAATGTAAGGACACATTATGATCCTGCTAAAAGTTTCCAGTTTGATTCAGTGTGACTTTGAATTTATGAAGTATGTTAAGCCATACATTAACAGACATGTGGTATTCTTGAAATATGACACAGTATTCATTTTCTTCTTATTCTTTGTCTCCTTAGTTTAGAGCAGTTTTTGGTTTTATTGTGTGAAGTTTCTGATGACCAGATGCAACGCTTGCATGTATATAGCTTTAAGACCGGATGAGATGCTGGCGTGCTTCTACCTTTAAGACCTGATGCAACATTGGTGCATATTGTTGTTGTTGTTGTTATTTACTGATGAATTTAAAAAGGAATTATCTTTAGTGCAAAGGCAATGAGTTAAAGCCGATGGTTTACGCTCTCAAATGATTTTAATTGTATGTCTCTATCTGCTGCAGAGGCTGAGAAAACATATTTTTGTAAATGTTGGAATTCTGCAAAGTTTTTTCTGAAATCTCTCAGGTTTTGGGAGGTTGTTTTCAAACAACACGTAGGTTTTAGAGGTTGTTTTTTGAGGCGGCCTTAGGCCTAAATGCTTAATATATATTTTATTTTGAAGTTGATATTGTCATCATGCATGGCAGAAAGTCAATCAATACAAATACTTGTCGTTTGTATGTTTCTAGAACAATGTTGCCTGAGCATTATTATCAATATTCAGACATTTACCTTTCTTGTTTGTTGGTGAAGTTTCTGATTGCTGACATTATTATTTTGAAGACATTTAAAGATGAGTACTGCTGCATGGTGTGTTGTCAACATGTATACATAACTGACTTCTGTCAAATCATTGAATAAAGATACTAATCAGCACGTTGACCATGAATGTCTTCTAATGTTTTCTAGATAAGAATCACAGCAGAGTGTAAAATAACTGATAAAGTAACCAGACAAATCATCATGTCATCTAGTACTAGTTTTACTGAAGTCACTGTTTTAGAAAATCAATCAATTCTTGACATTTGTCTTCATCTCAAGTCTTTGGTTTTCTGTATTCTACAAAGCACAGATCAGCTTTGAGGTCATTACCGTGCATTATGAGTCCTTTTCCTACACCTTTCATTAGTTAGCTCAACAACAGTGTCTTATATCAGTTCTCTTAACTTCAGAGGAGTTTCCATTAATTGTCTCCTCACAGGTCAGCAGACAGATTTATCAGCTGTATACTTTGATCATGATGAAGTTTCAAAAAACATTCTGAGAGCTTTGACATGAGATCCCCTTACTCTAACAAAAAGTGAAGAAACAAGAGAAACACACGGTGCATATTTGTAAATGTAATATTCATTATGAAAGAGTGAATGCTCAATAATATCTTCAGGAATCATGATGCCACAAGAGGCCCACATTGATCATTAAAAACATGACAACTAAACAAGAACCAACTGTCACATTGGCGCCCTCTAGTGTCAGATTATAAAATAGAGTAGAAAAAGTTCAATACCTTGTTTCTGATCTCACTGTCAGTTGTCTAACTGTTGACATGTTTTGTCAAGGTTTTACCTACAACCGCTCACTTCCTGCTTATCCACAGTTTGAGTTCAAAGGTCTCTAATGGGTTAAACTTTCCCTGTTAAATAACATAGATTGAAAGATTGGCAGATTGATTTATGCTCATCCTCTCTATTGGTTTTTCATTTCTACATTTAAGGCTGTGAGGATTTCTAATCTCCACCAACATGATGTTTTAACACCTTTCTTGCACTTTATCCCTCATCTTTTCTCCAGAATGTATCCACCTAAAACCACATCAAATCTCTCCCATTTCAAATGTGTTTCTGCAGGCTCAAATAGAAGTATCAATGCAGTTTTTCATTAATGCAGCCCTCCCCTCATAAAGAGACAATCTGTATGCCATGGATTTACTCGATCCAGAAACAATGAAGCTTGACATAAGACATTTTTGAAAAAAATAAAAGAAGCAGGAAACTTGTAGCCTCATGTACAAGTTCTCAAAGATAGTTTTTCAAGCATTGCTGGACGGCTGAAAAGAAAAGATTCTAAACATGTATCATCAGAAAGTTCTTCACATGTCTGACATTACTTTTTGACACATATGTCTCAAGATGGACCTTTGTGGTTGTAACAAAGCTGATAATACTGTAATGAAAGTTTTGGATAACAGTGGCTATGAGAAAATGTGAAATGTGTTAAATTGATGGTTGAGTTCTGCTTCACAATGCCAGCAGATGGCAGGCTTACACAAATGATGGAGAGTCCCTTCTCAAACCTTCTTTTACACACATTGGAATAGATCAATCAATCTTTATTTATATATCGCCAATTCATAACAAATGTTAACTTAAGACACTTTACAAAAGAGCAGGTAAAATACCTTACTCTTTATTATATTATCTACAAAGACCCAACATGAATCCATCATGAGCAAAGCACAAAGCAACATTTAGTAAAGTTACAGTGGGAAGAGAAAACGTCCTTTAAGAGGCAGAAACCTCGAGCAGAACCAGACTCATGATGATCAGCTGTCTGCCAGAACTGTGTTGCGCTTGGAAAGTGGGATTAGAGGGACATGCAGAAATAAAGAGACGTGTTCAGCAACAGGCCATCCCCACCAACGATCCAGAAGAACCTTCAAGACAAGAGAACTCAGAAGGTCCCAGGATATATATGGTTAGTAACTTACATAGTACATGAAGATTTACAGACAGTGACATGCAGAAATATGATGTGAATGCACAGAGAGAGAGGGAGAGAGAGAGAGAGAGAGAGAGAGAGAGAGAGAGAGAGAGAGAGAGAGAGGGAGAGAGAGAGAGAGAGAGAAAGAGAGAGGAGCTCAATGTCAGTCTAAGCCTATAGCAGCATAACTAGGAGCTGGTCCACACCTGAGTCAGCCCGAGCCCTAACTATACGCTTTATGAAAAAGGAAAGTTTTAAGTCTGTTCTTAGAGGTACAGAGGGTCTCTGCCTCCTGGACCCTGACTAGAAAATCATTTGTAAGGAGAGGGGTGTGATAACTGAAGGCTCTACCTCCCATACTACATTTAGAGACTGTAGGTATACACGAGCAGGCCTGACTTCTGGGAGTCTAATTTTCTAAATGGTAAATGGACTTGAGCTTGTATAGAGCTTTTCAAGTCTTCTGACTACTCAACGTCACACCTACACATTCACACCCTGATGGTAGAGGCTGCTGTGTAAAGTGACCATCAGAAGTAACCCATTCATACACATGCATGCAGACGTAGCGGTGGGAGCAATTCAGTTTAAGTGACTTACCCAAGGACACATCGGACATGTTGCAGGAGCTGGGGTTTGAACCCTCAACCTTCCACTTGAGAGACAACCGACTCTACCACTGATCCAAAGCCGCCCTTCTAGAGGGTTAATATGGCACTATTAACTCTTTAAGATAAGATGTTACCTGACCATTAAGAGCTTTGTAAGTGAGAAGAAGGATTTTAAATTCTAGATTTAATACACATATTCTGTTTACTGATTGAATAAAGAGACAGAATCAGTAGACTGGCTATGAATGTCTTTAATGTTTCCCAGATCAGAATCACAGCATACAGTGTATAATAACTTCTAAAGTAAACAGAAATATCATCACCTCATTTATTTATATAGTTTTACTATACTTTTTTTAATAATCATCTTTTTTTAAATTCCATTATTTAACATTTTTCTTCATCTCAAGTCTTGGGTTTCTGCGTCCAACAAAGAATGTAAAAACAAGACAACAGGTGCAACTTTTCAATGGAGACCAAGCAGAAGATTATAGTGAACAAAGAGTTTCAACAAGTTAGTAATTGTTGGGGTTATTAACCACGTGCTTGTTAGCACGACTGACTTCAGACTGGATCTTTTAATCAAATCATGGACATGGGTTCATCTTGTTTAAATCTGACATGTGAAAACAAATTCAATGAACATCTGGCCACATGTGTGTGAACCAGCGGGCTGCACTGAGTCTCTTTATAGCACAGACAAAGCTAAGTGTGCGACCACGAAGCTTCACACAGCCTGAGCCACTGTTAAACAAACACGCTCCGAGTCTGACAGGATTTTCAGATTTCCTTCATTTCATCCATCTCGCCGCTGATTACACCTAAACTGTTCCCTGCTACATGACATCACATGTGAAGGTCAACACAACCTCCATAACCACAATGCAACACAGTGTGTGGAAAATACATCACACCACCAGGGTGATCTCATACGAGGAGTTGAGGCATCTTATGGTATCAAAGCCCTCATGTCTGTCTCACGTGTGATCAAGTGGCTACATGTAAAGATGGCTACATGTAAGGGGAGCTAATATTTACATGGCTGCACTTTTGTTTAGCGTCTCAGGACACCACTATTAAAAACATTAGATACACAAAGCTGGCTTTTATCAAGGCTCTTAGCCTCGCTGATGTTTCCATTAACACTCTCAAGTCAAACAGTTCCTGCAGCAGAGATTTATCAGGAGTAAAGTTGGATCAGGTCAAATACTCTGGAAACTAGCTAATGCTAACTGCGTCTGATAAGGGGAGATGAATTAGCTACAGTGACTTTCCTGGTTAAATGGTGCTACAGAATGCCCATGTATAAATGGACACGAGAACAAGATGAAATCATTTGTTCATGTCGTGGCAAGTTTGTAAAGGTGAGCAGTTTTTATTCACCGATGAATTGAAATCCTCAAGCAAATGGTCATCGCTTTGGAAAACTGCACCTGTTGTCTGTTGTCACAAAAAAGCATTTCATTCATTCACTCAAAAAAGAAAAAAAAAGAAAAAGATAAACAAACAAGAAACTTAATATTTACAAATATTTTGTCTGTTTGATTCTTACACTTAAAAATGTACAGTTTTGATCCTCCTCCAGATGTTGTGTATCTGTCTCTTTTCAGCCACCCAGTTTGGTATTTTTTCTTCTCATATCCAGTTTCCCCCGGAGAGTGCAGACTGCAGCGAATCTGTCACAACGGCTCCCTCTAGTGGTAGTTTATAAAATAGACGAGGAAAAATACCAGACCAAACTGAATACCTTGTTTCTTACCTCCAGTGGTGTGGTTGTGGCTGAGTTGTTGTGAGGTTTCTTCACACTCCCTCATTGCCTCCTGATGCACAGGCGTGAGTACAAAAGGGTTCGCATGGATCTGATCAGATCCTCTGAACAGACCAGCAAGGTATCCTCCTGGCAAACATTGTGGGTATAAAGACGACCATGCCTTTGAATGTCCTTATTTGTCCTCTCTTTTGATTTTGATTTCAACATTTAAGGCTGTGAGTCTTTTCCCAGTCTCCTCCCAGAGTCTGTTTTCCACAGCGTGCCCCTTCCCTTGCACTACCGTCCATCATCTGTTCCATCCACCTGTAGCACACCCAAGTCAGTCTTTTTGTGTTCTACATTGTGCACATTTCACTTTGAGGGCTTACAAAACCTCTGACAGGAGCAGCCAGGTATACATCTCCCTTTCCAACCCTCCCCCTCCACCCTGTTAGGCAGTAATAAAATTGAAAACAAAAAACAGGCTAAAGCTAGAGCACAAGCAAAGACAGCACCGGTGACTAACTTCTCCCATACTGGATGTCAGCTACTATGTGTTCCTGTGGGCTCAAACAACAGCACATCAGTTCAGTTAACATAATGTATTAAGTTTTACCCATGACCCACGTTTTAAGATCCATAGTCGGGAATCAGAGGGGGACATAACTGAGCTGTAGGCCTGCACATGTATGAGCAGAATCAGCAACAGCAGTTGCTGCTGTGTTGCTTTTACCCTGTTAAGGAAATCCAAGTCCCTTTTTCATTTTGCAGCCCTGCGCCGCAAGCCGTGAAGGTCCACAGGTTACCCTCGGTGTGCTTAGAGTTTAATTTACAACTGAGAAGCTCACAAAAAGCTACTAGCTTAGTGAGCTAACCCTTGAATGTGAGGATAAAAGCAAAGCTGAACTGAGGTCAGAAATGTGTAGAGCAGTGCTGACACTGTGAAGCCAGGTGTTCTGTGGTTTTGTGGGGAAGCAGGGGCGGTATGGGTGATCAGAACTTTATGGGTGTCACCTTTAATACAAAGTCAGTGTACTGATGGAGGGGGAAAAGAGAGCGAGTGAGAGATGTTGTAACAGTGGAGGGTGCTTGGATACAGAGCTCTTTTTGGAGTTTTTACCGTGAATGCGATCGTACCTGTCTGCCTCTCTATCTTTTTGCTTTCTAATTAGAAGGTCTACACACATGCACACACATTTACACACATTCTCTCACACGCACACATCAAACAAAATATGCATCGGCTGGAAATAGGGGTGCAGACAGGAGGAGGAAGGTGTGCGTAAAAGAGCAGGGGCTGCCAGTCTTTGCTTTGTTCGTCAGCATCACTGAAATACAAAAATAATTCTGAACAGGCGGGCTACAACAACAGATTTGGTTCCTCACATACCCTTAAAAACAATCATCTCTACGTAGACTAAAAAAAAGTATTTACTGTAGGATGAAGGGCTTCCTGTTGGCGTGCTGCATTCCCTGATGGGAGAAAAAAAGGCTTAAAAACTGCATGGAGAAAATGAATAGAGGAGTGTGTTCACAGTTGTTGTTTTGACCCCAACGTCTTTTGAGATTCATGGCAATGACTTTTTTTTAACAAATGGGTGTAGAGACGAGGATTTGTTTGGTTATTACAAGAATTTTTGTGTGGCGTTATTGTTCCGTGTGACATAAAACAAAAAACAAAACATCCAGACTGGACCGATGTGATTTGATTAGAATTGGGAAACGTGCATTGACAGATACAGTGTCCTTTCCCCCATCATCACCTTTAAAAATAATTCATGCATAGATCCCCACTGAGAAAACCCTTTTATATACTTTCTCCTTTGTACACATTTATATATAACTATATATAATATCATTTCTCTATATCTATATTTTCAGCAAAAAAAATCTTTCCACAAGAAAACAACAATTAAACAAATGCCTGAAAAAAGAAACAGAAGATGAAAAATTGAGAACACAATCGAGGGCCAGTTTGGCACTTTGTCATGAGAACACACAGCATCTGTAAATTGAGAGTAAATAGGAACACTGTAGAATTTTCTCTAGGTTTTTTTCTCCCTCAATGAGAAAGCAAACACAGTAGTACATACTTGGCACCAAGAATGCTGGTCAGTGTTTTCATAGGTATATGATAACTGTATGTACCCTATGTACCCAGAAGGCCTTCTACAGCTCGATAGTTTATAATTCCTCAGAGCAAAGGGAGAGAGTCACATGTCAGATGAGAGCAACAAAGCCGAGATAAGACACAGATGTAGAAAAGAGAACGATATATGCACATAACACACAAGGGAGTGAAAAAAGAGAAGACGGCAAAGTAAAAAAGGGAAAACAGCAAGTGGCGAATAGCATTCGTCCCTTTGACAAATGTTAGGGGGCTTTAGTCTGGAAACCGCAGACCTTTGAAAAAAGTATCTTTGAAAGATCTAAATCAGCCCCAAACTGATCATATGCTGTCGTGCAGTTCAGTTCACTTCTCCACACACCACCAGTGGAGCTGCTAAGTTTGACAGCACACGATGAAGGAAGTGGAGTTCTTTTTGGAGAAACAAAAGAATAAGAGTACAGAACAAAGGCCCACCTCCAGAGGCCTCACTTCTAGAGCAGAGCCAGTTTTCCTGGTCCTCAGGTGGCACTGTGTTGGGCCAGTCCCTACTATACCCTGGTGGTCGAGTGGGGGTGGGGCAGGGTGTTGTTATGGCCGGTGGAAGGGAATGTGTTGAAGGCATGGAGGGGTTGCATGCTGGTGATGATGCTGGGGATCATGGTGATGGTGTTAGGTGTCATCAGAGGCACATCATCCGGGGCACGGCGCAAAGCCAGGGTGTAGTCAGGCGGGCCGAAGGATGTCATGGGGTCGGAGTGGCTCCATGACGCGGTGGGCATCGTGCTCCGAGTGCTTCATCTGCAGAGACATGATTGCAATTGTGCTGTTTACCCTCTGATGCTGGGATGTTCCGAGCGACTAATTTTAAAGTCAGTTAAACACAAATTCATTGTGAGACAAGTCGACTAGTCTAAAGTTAAGAAAACACAAAAATAAGTCAAATTTTAGCACAATTTATTTAAAAAGCCTAAACACAGTATCACAGCATCTGCAGGTAAACAATAGGTTAACGTCTGCATGCCTGTGCTGGTTACGTATTCTTTCGGTGGATATGCCAGTTAAACCTGAACAGCCTACAATCACGAAAAAGGAACTGTCATTCCACTTCCTCATAGTGAAGACAACAACAACAAAGCAACTAGGGAGGCTTCTGTGTGTGAGGAGTATAATTAAAAGAGAAAAGAAAAAGGATACATTCATGTCACACCTTGCTCAGGCATCAGGGAACATATTTGGTTGATGATTATATTATCTCCAGTGTTATCATGTTGTGTAAATGACTTTAAAAAAAGTCCCCTATGTTCTCTTTATTTCGACCATTTCCTTAAATGAAATCCAGAAGATGTTCGTTTCATGATTCCTCTAATAAGCATAAACGACAATGACACGGAAAAGTTCTGTGATCTGAGCGGTGGTCGAGGACATAATATATAGAAGACATTAAAACTGTTGTCTCACCCTCAGGGTAGCCGTACAGGTTGTCCACAAAGTTAGAGATGGTGTAGTCGACTTCTGCGGCTGAGATGCCGTCGTTGTCCTCGCTGTCATCCACAAACTTCAACCCCTCTCCTTGGTTGACTCCTATTAGGATGTCATAGTTGAGGAACATTTTAAGTGATTAAATTCAATGAAAGAGCAGGTTTTCAGTGAAACTCTGTATTACTCCATATCACTGTTTGCCAAGTCTTTTCTCTCACTCACTTCAATCACTTCCGGGTCACTTCAAGCATTTGGTACATTCCCTTTCCGTCAAGTGTTCTGCCACTTGTAAATTTGTCTCAGCGCTTGTAAAAGTGTTTTACACTTTGTAATTTTATTTTGCACTTCCCAGCCACCGTAGTTAACAGACGTGATTGTTTTGTTACAGTCGCTAACAATGCAGAAAGGTCACACTCACACTTTCTGCTAAAATTAATTTATGTTCTCCTCTTTCTGGTGTGTCAATATCTCTTTTCACTCGACCTCTACACAGTATGAATCCAGTATGAACATGTCTTCTCACTGGGGCCAGACAATCACCTGCTGCATGAGGATCTCTGGATCATCAGGCACCACGTCGCTGTCCCCTACAGGTCCAAACGCGATGTGGTAGCGAGCTGGCTGGATGTCCACCAGCTCCCTGAAGTTCTTGCGTCTCAGGCAGTCAACCAGGTCAGCTGTCTCTGTGTAGGTGCAGCCCACCTTTCGGGCAAGGATCTTTGTGTATTTGAGGGGCTGGTAGTTAACAGACCAGCTGGAGATGGCAGTCCCACTCTGGGCTATAGCTCTGTGGAACAGACCTAAAAGGTAAGATTGAAAAAGAAAGGATATTTAATTTCATGACAATAGGTCAAATGATTTTAACATCCTAAAAATCCTTCTGCTTTGATCTTGCTAAATGTAAATTTTTTTTGCATTTTTTGCATGCATGCTTAGGTTCCCTCCATAGACTGTAAATATTAATGGACGAAGCCTGAGTGACTTCACCCATCTGTACAGCAGGGGGCTTTGGAGTCATCATCATCATTGTCATCAGTTGAAAAGGTTAACCTGCTATTTTATAAAGTGTATTGAGATAACATTTGTTATAAATTGGTGCTTTACAAATCGATGATGCTGTACAGATGGGTGAAGTCACTCAGGCTTCACCATTAATATTTACAGTCTATGGAGGGAACCTACAGTACGCATTCACCTGGAGAACATGCAAACTCCACACAGAAAGGCCCTCACTGTGAGGCAATAGTGCCAACCCCTGCATCCCCCTGTAGGCCCAGGGGCGTCGTAGTGGTGGGAAAAGTGGGACTGACTACCCAGGGCCCATGTGGGGAGGGGGGCCGTGCAGTTATAACTGCAATAAGATAATTAAAATTGTCTGAATAAAAAGAAAAATATTCAGAACTCCTTTCAGGAGAAAATGTGGAGTCTCTAAACCAGTTGATAGAGGAATTAAGCCAAGAATATCGTTTGGATCATATTTGTGTTTTATGTATAAATGTATTTTATTAATCCCCTTCATCGTTACGGTTTCATCATTATATTACATCGACGTAAAAAGTAGTCCACTTTGGAGCGATATTTAGCGCCTTTCCCAGCGAGCTACAGTAACATCTTTGATATCAACAGATTCATTGTAAACTGTAAATTCATATGATATCAATGTTGTCGCGCTAGCATTAAAATGGGTCTGCCTTAAAAAACAAATTTTTTAACGTCAGGCGATACAAATTATAATGTAGTGTTGGAAGAATAATATAGTGAACTCAGAACTGAGAAGAACTAATACAGCCTCATTTTTAAGTCATGATGACAAGTGGCGGAATCTAATTCAGATTTTTTGTATGTTTACAGCTTATTAATGCCAGTATAATTTTTAATTCAATAATCTAACCAATTACATCACTTTTAGACATTAAAAGCCTTTAGAACATTAATAAGCAAGTTAAAAAGTAAAACAGTGCTGCTAGAAATGGTTCAAATGTCTGAAAGGTGCGTATATTACAAAGTTCAAATTATTTTTGAACTATGTGGAAATATTAAAGAGTTTATTTATCTCCAATTTTCAGGGTGTAAAGCAGAGATGTTTAAAGTTTGAATGGGTTATTTGTGTGATGGAGGTGTGGACAGAAATTCCCAATGGTTAGTTTTGGCCCACTGTTAAATCCTTACATGGGGCCCGGTGTTCCTAGGGGCGCCCCTGTGTAGCCCTGTTTGTATGTTATTGACTAATCTTAAACTACAGGCTTAAACCACTCAGTATTAGAAAAGAATGTGGATTATGATGGGAAAATTAAAGATTGAGGTTATAACGTAAACATGCACAAATCTTTATTTCTGGCATTTTACGACTAATAGTCCTATAGACAAATAATTTAATTTAGAAAATTAACCTTTTATTTCATATAAACCCTACATTTACACTGGGGGTTTAACAATCAACATTATTTGACTCGTATTGTCTCATAATGAATTTAAAAAAATCTTCTGCAACAAAG
The DNA here is from genome assembly GCA_020745685.1 of Tautogolabrus adspersus. Classification (NCBI taxonomy): domain Eukaryota; kingdom Metazoa; phylum Chordata; class Actinopteri; order Labriformes; family Labridae; genus Tautogolabrus; species Tautogolabrus adspersus. The sequence goes on along the minus strand of CM036556.1, from coordinate 5,661,802 downwards.
AAGGATAAAAAAACAGCTTTGAGCCCTGGCTTTCTCAGAGAGGTCTAAGTATGAAACTGCTGTTAATTTTTAACCCCATTAACCATGAACTGTGTCCTTGTTTCCAGTAAACCACATTATCAGCAAATCAAAAGTGAAAGAGTTTTCATCAAGCAGTATTAAAGGAGGAGGGTGCGGTCGGGTCAACATGAGATGTGCAATGCTTTACTGCAGGACACATCAGGGTTGAGTCCTCTGTGGCATTGAAACGAAAATTCATACTTTCAAGACGTCAAGTTTACGATGTTTCTACTACAAAGGTGAGTTTACTACCTGATATTGTTTGGTATTTTAGATTTTTGGTAATTGGATTTATGGTTCTGAAACGGATATTCAAATATGAAAAACACTTGTTAAGTTAGGTCAATAAGTTCAAAACATACACAGCAGGATATCTGGGATTTAAACAGAAGTCTATGCAGATACATATTTCATGCTTTCTTGGATCACATGACTGACGGACCGATCTCTGATCATAGACTGTAAATATTTAGGCTCTGATAGGCCAGAAGTTGGTTCGATTGCACTCAGGCTCAAATGCCTACCCTGTCCCGATTAGCCTGGATGTTGCAATGTGAATTTTTCAACTTGAATTTTTGGATCTGAATTTGAGCAACCTGAATCTATTTATTTTTTTATTCTGAAACTTGGATTTTTGGATTTGAATTTCAAAGAGGTGAATTCAGAACAAATAGCCTAAATTCAGATACATGTTTTTCACAGTAAAATAATTCCAGCTCTGAATTCAGTGGTGTTTAAATGTCAATATTAAGTAATCAGTGGCTGTTGAAAATAAAATGATTATGTCTCTTTAAAAGTCCGCGTACGCAAATTGAAGAACATGACAGCTACTTTGTGGCTTAGTCAGATACAGCCGGAACACTCCGGATTTCTCCATAATAAATTCTGTAAACGTTGTTGTGCATGAACTGAACCATGCCGCAGCACACCTCTTCCATGCCTGCCAGGGCCAAGGAAGTGTATCGTGCTTGAGTACGGATCTGAGCGGTCACACTGGTCAAACGAACTGGACTTTAGGGGTGAAGCGTGCTGAGGCACGGATTGCCAGTGTGACCTCGCTCTAAAAGGCCGCAGCTCGACATAAAATAAACAAATCAGCTGGAACTGACATAAAGGTTAGGCAGACAACGTCGACTTACCGAGCACGCACAACCGCCCAAAACAACTCCCTGCAGAGGGACCCGTCTCCCACGGCACCAGCAGACAGCCGCGCTGTGACAAGTAAAGGCTGTCACCAATACGCACATTACGCATAGAATTTAAGAGGACATACAAGCGCGCCTTACCTGGAACGAAGCAACATGCGTCACAGCGGCTTCCAGACACAAAAAAAACACTTCACCGCAACGCCCAAATTGCTTGCCACACCTAACAAACAGGTTCCGCCACGAAGGAGAAACGCAAGGAAACAAACAAGGGAACAAGGAAATATGTTTTAAGAGGCATGAGACGTCTGTTAGACGTCCTCCTCCGTAGCGTCATGTGAAGAGACGTCCGTTTGTGATGATGAATCACCGCTCATCTGTCAGTCGGCTTTAACAGCTGTTTGTCTGCACTGTATTCATTCTAATAAAATACACACACTCACAGTGTTTAGTCTCTTTGTGTTTCCTGTTAACAAATACATGCACTGGAGGAACAAAAACATACAGACACTGAATATTAACCCATCGATCATTATGTGAAACGTAATGATGAATGTAAAACGTGTTTTTGACTGACAGGCTAAGAGACTGATCATTAATAATTGTCCCTATGTTTTTAGCAGACTGCAGGTTGTTGCTCACGTGCAGGTGTTTGTTAACAGGTAACACAATGAGACTAAACACTGTTACTGTATTTAATCAGAATTAATGTGTGCAGACACAAACAGCGGTTAAAGTCGACTGACAGCTGAGCGGTAATCAGGTGACGTCATCATCACAAACGGATGTCGCTCGGTGAAAAGGACGTCTCATGTCTCTTTAAACATATCTCCTTGTTCCCTCTCTCCCTCGTTTCGTTTCCTTGCACTCTCTATGCATCTCTGGAGGGAGGAACTAAGAAGCAAGTGGAGGAGGAAAGTGAGGGATGCACGGATGTAATTAAGGAAACTGAGACGTTCAGCCTCTGTCTTAATTTCTCCATTTCTCTCTGTGTTTGAAGAGTTGTTTTAGTCCTGTGAGTTCCTGTATATAAATAAATGCTGAATAAGATCCTTTTTCTCATGAGCTCTTTCAAACACTCCTTTGATGACCTATTTTTATTGTAAAAGAGATCGTTTTCTGATAAGCATGGCCCCAAAACTTGTATAGACACTCAAAGTCAGCTGTGTATGGTACACATCCTCATACAGTAAGATAGTTTAAATATATTATGAACAATCCACTTTCAGTGTTTTTGAACATTTATTTGGGTAACCTGAGTGCCTATCGACCCACAAAATCTGAAATAAACCCATCCAGTCCTTTGTTTGTGGTCTGCATAAGTCTTACAGCACAGAGAAAAATGCTCAGTTTCAAATTTGCTCTCCTCGTGACATCACAGTGGGATTCTGGTAAAAAAAAAATACCCTCCCCTTCTGTGTTGTCTCCATCAGTCATGTTTTTCCCAGGGGGCACGCTGATGAGTTGCTATGGAAGCTCAAGTTGAACTCGTCGGCACACCCCGCAGAAGAGAGGGGCGAGGTGAAGGGCTCATTGCATTTAAAGAGACACACACACCAAAACGGAGCGTTCTGAGAGAGCTGGTTTATACAGGGTCACAAACCTCCCCTGGTGCTTGATTCATTTTATATTTTGACCAAGCACTGCACAGATGTTTCATTTAGACCACAGGAGACTGTTTTAGAGTTATTCACCGCCTATGTTTACTTTATTTATTTACAGGTTTTGATTATAATATACAGTTGAACACACAGGCTATGCCTCTTTGCCCTCCACTGTTTATAGTTTTGGACATTTATAAAGCAAAGATATAAAAAAAAATATGTTATAGTTTCTGAACTTTGTTGAGGTAAACCTTATGAAGAAAAACATGGCTGACAGCAGGGAGACACAGACAACATGTAGCCTGTTTGTGATCTTATTACAACGGGTAGGAACTCCTTTGTTTGTACAGAACGCTTTTATTCTGAAGTTGTTCATGGCGGTTGTTTGTTAAATCAAGTTACTCTCAAGAAAACTTATTGGGAGCCCGGGAAAAACTAGAAATAAAACAAAGTCATAAAACACGTAGGATATAAGAACATGATGTAAATAACCTAATAAACTTAAATAACACCAGGTCAGGGCGATATTTCTTCTGGTATGATCATCTCCCACTCTCTGTCTACTTCTCTCCGTTGCTTGGAGAGTTGTTTTTGCACTGAATGTAAAGTAAGTAGGCTACCCGGTAATGATCAAAATGAGATCATTTCTGTTTTAGCTCTGTAACTTAAGACCCGTTTTCACACCGCAATCCATTAGACGCTCCTGCCCTGTTGATCAGTCAGTCAATCTGTTTTTGTATAGCGCCAATTCACAAACAAGTATTGAGACACTTTACAAAGAGCAGGTAAAAAGACCTTACTTATTGCTATATTACAAAGACCCAACTTAATCCATCATGAGCACTTTAGCAACAATTTAGCAAAAGTTACACTGGCAAGAAAAACTTCCTTTTAACAGGCAGAAATCTTGGGCAAATCCAGGCTCATGACGAAACTGCACCAGGTTTGAAAATGGTAAAGGGGGAGATGGGATAATGATGACAACATTCGGTCACAAAATATGAAAAATACTTTTTTTGTTTTGTTTCTGTCTTCCAGTTATTTCTTTTGTTTCCTTTCTGAAATGAAAAAAAGAAAGTCAAATGATTTTTAAACTTTTTCTTTTTGACCATGAAACAAAAATCAAATGTTGTTCACTATTGTAGTGTCTGTTTCAAAACCATAAATCCAACTATAAAAGATACACAGACCTAACAGCTACAAAGCTACCAAAAAAAGAATTGAAGTGTGGTTTCCCTCTGATACTATTGTGCTTTAAGTGTTTCTTTTTAACTTTCATTTCAAACTCATGTGTGGCAGCTCTGTTGATCGGGCTGAATGAGCCACATGAAACCTTTGAGTGGCATGTGTTTGAAAATGGTATTTTATTGATGGTTAAAACTGAGTCTGAGACTAGATCAACTTCCATGAGTCTGCTCCTTTAATACATGTCTAGATAGCCTATCATCAGCCTGCATATCCAAAGAAAGTACTGAAATACAAACATCGCTTAATGCAAATTCATTAAAGTGTAAAGGATTAATGTTCCTTCCTTAGGGTCAAGATGGTTTTGTGTCTAACGAAGATACAGTGCATCGAAACGCCTGTTACAGCTCTCATTTTGAGGTTCTGACCAATAAGGCAACGTGTCTGTTTCAAATGCTCAGACTTTAACTGTTAGTGAAATGATGCACCTACTGTTAGTACACTGTTTATAAACTCTGATAAATGTTGATTACACTTTGGTATTAAAAGTGTTGTCTCATTACTTTCAGGGTTACTGAAGCTGTTTCAGTAATCCTAGGCAGGTTGCCGGTGACTGACAGCACAAACACAGTGGAGGTAAAGAACTTGTTTGTACATTCTTAAAGATACATTAGATAATATTAAAAAATACTTTCCTATAACATAATGAATATGAGATCATGAACAGATTTTTTCATTACAATATGTTTTTTCCTTTTAAAGGAACCCAGCGGTGAAGAAACTTCACCTACATCACGTACTGACAGCAAGGATGACTGTCGACAGAGTGATGGAGAAGGTAAAGTTCAGCTTCTTTCAACACAAAGTGAAAACAAAATGCTCACATTTTAAGTAGCTTTAAGTAAAATTATAATTGTTATCATCAACATCAATATTTTTTAACAGCACCCTGCCCTTCTGTGGAGACAGTCTTTAATGTCAGCAGCGAACAAGTTAACCAGCCTGTAGAGACCCCTGCTGGTGAAGTGGAGAGCTACACCATGACTGACAGCAAAGGAGACATTTTGGAGGAAGAAATGAACACAACCACATCCCAACCACATGAGCCTGCCTCAACATCTGAACACAGTGAGTAAAATAAAACATTGTTATTAAGAAACAAATCATGCAATAAGTCACCCAAATGTTCCCATGATTTTAAAGCACTCACTCACAATATTTGTAGGAATAATTGTGAATAATAAGGAAATGTTGCACCCATGAAGAGACCAGGACTCTGTCTTTCGTTTGGCAACTTTATTCTTCCCGGTGCTGTCATTTTTTATGATTATCTTTCTTAAGAAGCATCTGGTCCTCACAACAAAAACGGCGTACATGCGCATTCATCTCTTGACCACGACCCTGACTATTTAGGTCACCTCTGCACGCAGGCCGATGACGTCATATAGCAAACATAACATGTAAAGAGTTAATAACAACTTTTTAATTTCTGTGTAAACTGACATGAAATTACAGGATGCTTTTTTAAATTAACAAATTAAACAAATATGAAATAATATTATATACTTTCTAACTTATAGTGTAGTATTCTTTCTTCTGTCCAACTGAACTGAATACAAATATTTCTAGGTCACAACAGAAACATGGACACATTCAAACACAAACCTTAACATGAAAAGTAATAAAGAAAACTCTGTATTGAATCATTCGATACGTTGGCTCCTGCAAAAAGAATTCTTCCGATTTTTTTCTCCCCAATTACAATAACAATATCGGCCCCATAAATCCTGCATCGGTCGAGCCCTACTAAAAATGTTCTTACCTTGCTGAAATAGAACTAGTGCTACGTTTATTCTATTAATAAAGTATTTAGAGTAAGGTAAGTTAGAGTGAGGGAAAGTGGGGAAAAAAGGAAGAATAACACCATTTGGTTCATTTTGAAACATAAGTATTCAAAGACAAAGGGGGTATAATTTCACTCTCAGACTGAAGTTTGATGAAACCCTCAGTTAAATCATGCAACATTCCTCATATCCTAATGTCTATCTTTTTATTTTATTCTCTCATTATTAAATCACGTCTAAATTGTAATCAATCCAGAAAAAGCCAACAATTACCACCAATGAAACGCTGTTATCAGACTTCTATCACGCTTTCTTTTTCTCTCTCTTATCATCTCCTCTATCTTCTGTGTGAAAAACAAAAACTCTGTCTCTTTTCACTGAAACTCTACTCAGAGATTTAAAATCACTGAATTCATTTTACACTATGATCATACATTTTCCATCAGTCCACAGATCCAATGTTTCCCATTCCATAAAGATCACAAATCAAATGTGATCCACTGTACCATATTATGACTGACAAAGATTTTAGTGGCTGTACAAAGTTAATTAATGAGAGTTTTTAAAGAAGGAAATGACATTTTTACCACTCCAACACAGAAGACACAATATCAGTCTAAACAAGATACAGCTTTACTATCTTAAACATTATGATTAAATATTATTCTACGTTATACATTAGTATGTTGAACATGTAGCATATTTAACCTACTGAAATAATAATTTGACTTAAAGGGATACTTCACCCATTTGCATTAAGCTTTGTATCAGTAGTAAACTTGTGTTTTTATTGAATGGTCTTGCATCCAGCCCTCATTTCCCCCTAAGATGAGAAATATCTGTAATTTCTTTTCTGAGAAGCTGCCTCCAATGACGCAAAAATCCTCATATTGCATCATTGTCGGCTGTTGTGGTTAGCAGGGTTGAAACTACATTGCTAGTTCCTCATGTTTTCGACAACTGAAGCTACAGACCTATCACAGATCAGTGGGCGGGGCATCATTGCCAGAATCAAAACTTAACATCTGCCATCTTGCTTTTAGGCTATGCTACCAGGCTGTATGGAGAAAACTAATAACAGCCGACAATGGCGAAAAAAGTATGTTTCAACTTTAAACTGATATGGATGAAAGGGATTTTGAAGGTCTTGTGCTCGAATCGGATGTTCGTGGCTCTTTCTACGAGCCGCCCACAATATTGCTGCCAGGTGCCTTCTGCATACAGACAGCGGCTGAACAGGGACCCTGAGCCGGGCTCAAGCTGGGTGTCTCTATGGATATAGCTCTTATGGACCGAGAATGGCGAAAAACGTATGTTTCAACTTCAAACTGATATGACTGAAGGGGATTTTGAAGGTTTTGTGCTTGAATCGGATGTTCGTGGCTCTTTCTATGAGCCGCAATATAGGGGCGAGCTGGCTGCTGGTGCCGACAGGCAGGCTAGCTAGCCTAGCATGTTAGGTCCGCGGCTGTGAGAGGAAGAAGAAGCCAGGGCAGACTTGTGGTGTCGGTGCTGTCACTGTTTGCCTATGGACACAGACATAGAGTCTGTTTTCTGCCAGGAATTTCCAAGATGCCAATTCCTTCTGGAAGAAATCTCTGAATCAGTTGTGGAAACGGCTGTATTATTATTATTAAATGTCCGCGAGTAATGCTGCATTCAGGTGCTGCTCGGGTGATCCAAGTTTCCGAGTTGGGAAGTCGTTCTTCCAAAATCTTATTGTCAAGTTATATTTAAGCAAAAAGTTGATGTGCAATACGTGCAATAAAAACTATGTTAACAAAACACAAAACCGACTTGAGCAGGTGTTTCATGTGCATTTTACAACTCGGAATCTCATTTTTCCGATACCACATGAATGCACCTCTCCTTCAGCGGGAGTGTCCTGCGGTGCTGTGCATTCTGGGAGTTGTTGTCTCTAATGCACATAAGGCAAAAATACACTTTCTGCCTTTTCTCGGTCAAGAAGGCACCAATTTCAAAATGTATTTCACATTTCTACTACATATATGACCCAATTTCACTACAGATTCATGTTTCAACGGGTGAAGTATCCCTTTAATATAACCTTGTAATTAATTAGTGCACCACTCCCGTTAAACGGAAGAAAATAAACTCAAATGATATTAGTTTATTAATAATCAATCAATCTCATATCAGAATGTGTAAACTCTGGAGCAGCTTAAATCAGGAAAAAACACGGACAACAGTTCTGAATTTTATGTTTAAGTTTGATAAAGAAAATGATAAACAATAATGTAGATAAATGAAACAGATATAATGTAAAGAATATTGTTATGACAGTGATGATGCAATTTTGATGTATATGACCATGAAATGTTATATCTCGAACTCTATAACTCAACTCGTATGGTGAAATGATATGTTCAGTAACGAGATAAAACGCTGTATTGTTTAAAGCAGCAATATGTAACTTCACAGTTTTGGTGCGCTTTGGCGCCAACAGCAGGTCTCTGACCGAACTGCACTGTCGTAAAACTGAGAGAAGTTCAGACTACGTGCTGCATTTGTTGACAACCAGAGAGTGAGGAAGCCGGCAAAGACGCTGCGAGAAGTTGAAGAACCATGTCGACTGAAAAGGTACAGTAACATTATCAAATTTTGATCAAACCTAAACGCCTGCAGCCCGTTGTTTATTATGTGTATGTGTATTCAACTGTTACCATGATATCTGTAGCCGTGGCTAAATGGCTACATGTCAACATGCTAGTTGTAGATCGGTTTGTAAGGTTACAAACTTTTTGGAGACAACGTAAGATGGCTACATTTATTTATATGTTTGCAAACCGGAGACATAACTTGTGATACATTTCTGCTCCCGGTAAAGCTGCTAAACGTGAGACAACGATGACACCGGTAATGATGCAGCCTAACGTTACGACTCAGTCTGTTATAAATAATATCTGCAGGGATGTTTATTCTGCCATCTAATAGCTTTCCTGTTAGCAGTGAAACAGATCATGATACTGACTTGTTGGGCAATATTATAACTACTTTGCAACCATGTATATGTCATAAGTTGCGTTATAATGGTCTGTTTATGCGTTGATAAACTGTGTCCGAGGTTTATGTTTTTTAATATCAGTTTTCCTTTTATTCCAGGATTCAACCTCAACTTCATTTCTCCATCCATGATGAGCAGGAGCCGGGGGGGGGGCATCGTCATGAATCAAAGCTGCTGCGTCTGGAAGATCAGAGAAGCTTTCTGAAGAGGACAGTACCCTGGCTTCAGGGTGCACTGCCTTGTGTCAACATGTCTTATAGACGTAAATACCTGTTTGACGTAGCTTTCCGTATTTTTGTGCAATTTCAAGTTGAGTTTGTTGAGTTCACTAAAGTTATTTGTTTTGACCATTGTTTGCAAAATAAAACAGACATCTTTTTATTACTCTCTTGTTATGATTGCATTTAGAAACTGTAATTGTTCTGAGCTGGTTATAACAGTAATTGTGTGCATTGCCCACTGATTTTTAGTTCTGTCTTCTTATTTATATTTACATAATAACACAAACTTTATCCAGGTTTCAAGATTCAAGAGATTGACATTGGGCAGAACGATCTCCCTGAGCGTTGTCATGCAGAATACACCAAAGGTAATAAGAAAACAGGAGAATATAATATGAAGGAAAAGCTACAGAGATCAAGATCAAAAAGTTATTTATTAGAAAAACACTGATTTGACATATAAATACAATCAAAAGCACTTTTTGGCACTCATTTACACATTCAGCTGCTTGAGGTAGGGAGGGGATTCTACACCATCCTGGAGCTTTGTTATGATGGACCTGATCTCTGATGATGCACAGCTGTAGATACAGGCAGGTAGGACGTTTAGGAGCAGCTTGTCCCTGTGAAATGTGAGTGAAGTTCAGCTCTGGGTGGTGTCTGTGCATCATCAGCACCAGACTCTGTCTTGTAGGAAGATTCTCTCTTTTCATCACTGATCGTAGTCTTGTCTTTTTCAAGGCGTTCAAACTCCAGCTCTTTGATTTTTATTGCAGCAACTTCAGAACCTTGGACAATAATATCATTTAGCATTAGAGTTGTTTCATATTTTCAAAACTATATATGTATATATATTATTAGCTAACGTTACTCCATGAAAACACACCTGTCGCGGTCTGCCTCTGGACTCTGGCAGGGATGGAGGTTGCGTTTGTTGCTGGAGATGATGCTGAGCTCCTCTTTAGAAAGCTGGAATAAAGTTTGAAGTCAGTATGTTAGTTTATACAGATGTGCAGAGTATAGTAACGCTAGTTTCTATAGCAACATGAGGGCGAAACTTTTGACCAGCGAGAAAGTTTGCACTTAGCGCTGCTCAGATAAGTAGCAACCGGAGCTAACGTAACAATATACTGTTTGTATTATCATGCTAAATGGGCTAAACTTCTGCTAACATGGACCGACTTGGCATACGAACAACCACTAACGGGTCGACATCTTTCATCGCCGTGCATCAGTCAAAGTCTGCACTAATAACTCCGACACATAGGTTAGCATGCTAGCGTAGCTAAATCAGAGGACCCTAACGTTATTCTGCTATTCTGGTCGTTATATGATAACGTCATCTACCTGTCGACATAGACTGAATGTTTTTTGGTGAAACGACTCTATAACTATGATGCAAAGAAACAAGACACAAAGTTTGAAACGAGTTACTCACCAGTTACAAGCCCAGCGTCGGACTTGCAGCCCACTGTTTCTTGAAGCTCTCTCCAACATGTAAAAGCCTGTCCAATATTTCCTCTGGTCCGGTCACGCTCACTTTTTATCTTCTTATCTCCATCAGTCACTGTACTATTGCTCTTAGCCTCAGTCATTGTTTCAAACAGCACAGCAGGCTAACTAACTCGCCGCTTCATTGCGTGAACTCTGTTGACTGTAGTAGTGCCGTAAAGCGGTGCGTACTTCTCGCGAGATATTCTGAATATTTTTCTTTTTATTCAGACAATTTTAATTATCTTATTGCAGTTATAACTCAAGGGCCCCCCTCCCCAAATGGGCCCTGGGTAGTCAGTCCCACTTTTCCCCCCACTACGACGCCCCTGCATGTGATTATAAAGCTTATGTATCCTCGATGTCCTGACCTCAAGGGGGCAATGGTGGTCCACGTCAAATTCCTATTAAAATTGACTTACTTCTAATTTCTTAAATAGACATCTGATTTTAAGCATAAAAAGATCATTACAACACATTCAATGTGACAATTACAAGTATGTTGACTCAGAGATGTCTAGGTGTTCATGTGATGAAGAATTAAACATTGTGGTTTACCAGAGTCCTAAGGCAGTGATCTAAATGATTCTAACCCCTTTTTTTAGCATATAGACATGAATTAATTCTGTAGGTAAATGAACATGGATTGATATGTAGTGAAAATACCAAGGATTGGTTAGAATTAACAAACATGTTAATTTCCACAGAGACACAACTGGAGAGCCTATTGGAGGATCTGGGATTGAAGCATCACTTCACGGAGAAGCTATCCCTGAGCACAATACTTCAGATTGATGAGATGACCTGTACTGATGAACCTACCAAGTGTAATTCAGACCTGCCAGGGTATTTTCTGAAGAAAACGATGATGGTAAATGTGAAAGCTAGGAATGTAGCATTTACATCTGAATGTGAATCAGCGTGTGATGCTGAATCAGATAAAACAGGGCTTGATGATTCTGATGATTGTTCTGATGGTCTGAATTCAAATAACAGGCTAAACCCACTTGACATAATCACTGCTCTCTTTCTGTGTTCAGATGGTTTTGTACAGCAAGAAATGGCACTCAAAATGTCCATGTGTCAGTTTTCTGTGCCTCTTCTGCTTCCTAATTGTGACACAAAGCAGTGCTCACTGATGCTCTGGGCCATGAGAGACATAGTTAAAAAGTACAGACCTTTGTCACTTTCAGAATCCAAGGGCTTTATTGAAGACAGAATTGTTGTCTCTAAACTTCCAATGGTTTCTTTTGTGAGACTGGGTGAGTGCTCCTTGTCCAAGTCAAAAACCCTCAATGAGCTTCTGAGCAATTCTCAGCAGTACCATGACATCTTTGTTCACAGGAACATGGAAAATGGTAACTGTCCAAGGCGAATATCTAATGGGTTGACTGAAATGACCTGGTACCTACCTTGTGGAAACAAAAACATGGATGTTTTCAGTGAGCCGGTAGCTGTAGCTAACCTTCGTGGGGACATTGCTTCATTTGAAACACAGTTTTCATTTTTGTGTCAGACGTCGGCAGCCGTTTTTGTGTTCTTTGACAATTTGGACTCTGAGTCCGAACTGCTTTCAAACCAACATCACAAGGCCCAGATCTTCTTGGTTGGTAATCGCCAAAGCCAGCGATTCAGTATGGATGCTGTGAAGAAGGTGGAAAACAACCTGAATCTGACTAAAAGCAACATCCTTTTGAAGGATAAACAAATGAATGATGCAGACTTTGTCAAAAATCTACGCAAAACAGTCAACAATGTTGTGGAGAACACAAAAGTGAAGATGCAAATTGAGCAGATGGCTGACATCGCCCATGAATTGGGAATCTTGGTTGACGAAGATTGTCCAGAGTGCCAGACTGCAAAGAAAAATGCAGATGCCATCACTGCAAAAATTCAAGATATCCCCAAATACAAAGATGCTCAGCTACCACTGCATGGCAAAATATGGAAGAACCTGACTCGCTTGGAGAAGGAAGAGTTTCGACTTCGGAAAGTTGGGTCTAAAAATATAGAAATGTACAAAAGTGATCTTCAGGAAGAAAAAGAAAAACTTCGGACAAAGCAGAATTCGTATGATATGTCTGAAGCAATGACATGTTTCATCAGTGCAATATCATGTACAGGTATTGAGAGGAGTTGTTTCCTGAAATGGATGCGAATGAACCTTGATAATCTGTCTCGACAGAAACTGTCTGGCCTCAGAGAGGCATACAAAAACAAAAAGAAAAGTTGTGAAAACAACGAGGAAATCAAAGAAATTGAGCGACAACTTTCTAACAGCTCACTTGGGATTGAACACTTCTTCCGTGAGATGGGTCAGATCTATGAAGCTTCAGTTTCCCTTCCAGAAACAAATCAGTCACTTCAACAGTTAAAACATCTGCCCAGACTATGTGCAGAGTTGTTGCTTGATGGATTTCCCCTTGAGCTTGTAGATGGTGATGCATCTAATATACCTCTCAGATGGGTGACTGATGTTCTGTCTCAGCTCAATGACTTGGTGTCTCCTAAGAGCAAGATATTGGTAGTCGCAGTTCTTGGAGTTCAAAGTACAGGGAAGTCTACTCTCCTAAACACCATGTTTGGAGTTCAGTTTGCAGTCAGCAGTGGTCGATGCACTCGAGGTGCCTTTATGTTGCTCATCAAAGTCAATGAAAATGTCAAAAAAGAACTCAAGTGTGACTTCATGGTGATCATTGACACTGAGGGCTTAAAGTCACCAGAGCTTGCACAACTAGACAATAGCTATGAGCATGACAACGAGCTTGCAACACTTGTTGTGGGGTTGAGTGATATCACTATCATCAATATTGCAATGGAGAATTCAACAGAAATGAAGGACATCCTACAGATAGTTGTGCATGCATTTCTCAGGATGAAAGAGGTGGGTAAAAAACCCAGATGTCAGTTTGTTCACCAAAATGTGGCAGATGTTTCGGCCCCTGAGAAGAACTTACGAGAAAGGGAACTGCTCCTAGAACAGTTAAATGAGATGACCCAGGCAGCAGCCAAAATGGAAAAGAAGGAAGAGAACAAGAGCTTCACTGATGTGATGGAGTACAATCCAGCCACTGGAAACTGGTACATCCCAGGACTCTGGAATGGGAGCCCACCAATGGCACCAGTTAATGCAGGGTACAGTGAGGCCGTTTATGAGCTCAAGAAGAACGTCATTCAAATTTTGGGAAAATGTGAGTCTTCTAAAAATGATATCTTGGACTTTACAGAGTGGATAAGAAGCCTGTGGAATGCTGTCAAGCATGAAAACTTCATCTTCAGCTTCAGAAACAGCCTGGTGGCTGATGCATACATGACGCTCTGCACAGAATTCAACAACTGGGAATGGGAATTCAGAAAAGAAATGTACTCATGGACAAAAGATGCAGAAATAAAGATTTCTAACTTTGGCAGAGTGAAATGTGAAGTGTCTGACATTGGACAACTTCTCACTGATTTGAAAAGTGAAGCATGCTTAGTACTGTCTAAATGGGAGACAAAGCTTCTTGAAAATCTAGACAAGTACTTCAAGCAAACAGAGGGTCATGTACACCTTGTTGAAGCATACAGAGAGGACTTTGCTAACAGTGCAAAAAGCCTTCGTCGAGAAATGGAAAGCTCTGTACATAAGCAACTCACAGTTGCAACAGACATCCGAAAGGGAATGACGGAGATTGACAAAATCAAGGTGAACCACACAAAAGAATTAGAAAAGAGAGTAGGTGCATTGATCGAAGAATGCCGCAAGAAGAAATTGGACATGACAGACGAAAAGCTGGATGAAGAATTTGACAAGATGTGGATTAAAATGTTGAAGGAACAAGACCTTTACAAACAAGAGACCATGGATGTCATGGCAAATGTGTTCAACTACCTGAGAGACAATCTATCACACAAGGGGAGTCATGCATGTGAATTGTTAAGTCAAAAAAAGTTGCAAGAATGTGGATTGATGCCATTTAAAGTCTCAGCTGAAGGATTTATCAAAAAGGCAATTCATGGAATGAGAAAACTCCTCAACTATGAAGACCTGGTAAAGTTGCTACAAAAACTTGCTGACAGTATCATAATGGATTGTTCACAGTTTGTGAAAGAAAAAAAGGAAAGAAAAAACAACTACCACAACACTTTCATCCAGGAGATCCTACACATGATTGATGAGAGGCTGAAAAAACAGAAGAATGTCAAGATAGAGATAGACTTTGAGGTTTCTCTGAAACAGCACATCTGCGCAGTTGCAGCTCGAGATTTTCAGAAAATGCATGAAGATTTCATTCAGCTGAATGATCCCCACATTTGTCTCAATCAAAACAAAGAGAGGTTCCGTGTAAATTCCAAGGATGAATTCCATGAACGAGATCAGTGCCAAAAGAACGCAAAAGATTTCACAGACCTCTGCTTGAGGCCTGCTGTGGAAAACTTCATCAACAGTTCCTTGGGTCCTGATATCATTGGAGAAATGAAGACAAGGTTCCAATTCAGCACACGAATGTTCTTCCAGTATTCAGTGTTACTGGATTTGCTTTCAAAGGATAACTTTGAAGACTACTGGAGCTATATCTGCTTATATGAGCGTTATGTTCAGAAATGGATCCTTGATGAAATGGTTAAAGTCTTGACAAATGAGTCTTTATCTGAGTTTGAGGACCGACATCTTGGGTCAGTTATCAAGAGCATAAATGATGCAATACGCACAGTTCAAGCAAAAGAGGGCGGCAACCTGCAGAAACTGATCAAAGATATCCGGCAGGAACTTGGTGACAAACTGATCATTTCTGAGGATGCTCTTGGTCCTTTTATGATCCTGAACAATGTCAACCAGAAAGAGTTTGCTCGATGGCTCACTGTTTGTGTGAAGGAAATGGAAGAAAATATGAAAGAGCAGTTCAAAAAGACAAACATCAGAACAAAACTTGCAAATCTTGATGTAAAGCCTGAGAAAGAGCTTTTCAAAAGTGTCGTCGGATGTCGCGAACAGTGTCCATTCTGCAAAGCACCCTGTGAGGCAGGAGGATCTGAGCATAAGGAGCACACAACTTCACTGCATCGACCAGATGGTCTGGGCACATACAGATGGACAGATACAGAAAAACTTGCTATTGACATATGCACGTCCTCGGTGTGCAGTAACAATACATTTTGCTGCGATGACACAAATGATGAACCGCACCCTTACAAGGAGTACGCCACAATTTATCCTGACTGGCGAATTGCTCCAGATAAAAGCCTTAAGGATTCAGACTACTGGAAGTACGTACTGAAAAGGTTCAACAAGAAGTTTGCTGAAGCATACGATGCAAAGCCTGCTAATATTCCAAAAACTTGGAAATATATCACACCACAGATTGCTAAAGAGAGTCTCAAAAGTTCATTTTGTGTCAAATGAGACACTAACAACATTTCCCTTCACATGAAGTGTACAGAGGTGCACATCCTCCTTTCATGGATTGTTTGAGCTCATGGATTGAGTCTTATATGTGAAAGAGGGAAATCACAATCAGCTCAATAGATATTATCAGCAGAGAGACATTTTACAACTAAGGCTCTCAATATAGAAACATAACAAGAATCATTGCATTAGTGCTTTTACTACCACTAGTGCATTAGCAGAGGTTGAATCCAACATGTTGATGAAAATGAATCTTTTCTTTAACTCTCTTTTTGTTGATCACGACTGTTTTTGGATCAGTACAAATGTAAGGACACATTATGATCATGCTAAAAGTTTCCAGTTTGATTCAGTGTGACTTTGAATTTATGAAGTATGTTAAGCCATACATTAACAGACATGTGGTATTCTTTAATATGACACATTATTCATGTTCTTCTTCTTCTTTGTCTCCTTAGTTTAGAGCAGTTTTTGGTTTTATTGTGTGAAGTTTCTGATGACCAGATGCAACGCTTGCATGTATATAGCTTTAAGACCGGATGAGATGCTGGCGTGCTTCTACCTTTAAGACCTGATGCAACATTGGTGCATATTGTTGTTTTTGTTGTTATTTACTGATGAATTTAAAAAGGAATTATCTTTAGTGCAAAGGCAATGAGTTAAAGCCGATGGTTTACGCTCTCAAATGATTTTAATTGTATGTCTCTATCTGCTGCAGAGGCTGAGAAAACATATTTTTGTAAATGTTGGAATTCTGCAAAGTTTTTTCTGAAATCTCTCAGGTTTTGGGAGGTTGTTTTCAAACAACACGTAGGTTTTAGAGGTTGTTTTTTGAGGCGGCCTTAGGCCTAAATGCTTAATATATATTTTATTTTGAAGTTGATATTGTCGTCATGCATGGCAGAAAGTCAATCAATACAAATACTTGTCGTTTGTATGTTTCTAGAACAATGTTGCCTGAGCATTATTATCAATATTCAGACATTTACCTTTCTTGTTTGTTGGTGAAGTTTCTGATTCCTGACATTATTATTTTGAAGACATTTAAAGATGAGTACTGCTGCATGGTGTGTTGTCAACATGTATACATAACTGACTTCTGTCAAATCATTGAATAAAGACACTAATCAGCACGTTGACCATGAATGTCTTCTAATGTTTTCTAGATAAGAATCACAGCAGAGTGTAAAATAACTGATAAAGTAACCAGACAAATCATCATGTCATCTAGTACTAGTTTTACTGAAGTCACTGTTTTAGAAAATCAATCAATTCTTGACATTTGTCTTCATCTCAAGTCTTTGGTTTTCTGTATTCTACAAAGCACAGATCAGCTTTGAGGTCATTACCGTGCATTATGAGTCCTTTTCCTACACCTTTCATTAGTTAGCTCAACAACAGTGTCTTATATCAGTTCTCTTAACTTCAGAGGAGTTTCCATTAATTGTCTCCTCACAGGTCAGCAGACAGATTTATCAGCTGTATACTTTGATCATGATGAAGTTTCAAAAAACATTCTGAGAGCTTTGACATGAGATCCCCTTACTCTAACAAAAAGTGAAGAAACAAGAGAAACACACGGTGCATATTTGTAAATGTAATATTCATTATGAAAGAGTGAATGTTCAATAATATCTTCAGGAATCATGATGCCACAAGAGGCCCACATTGATCATTAAAAACATGACACCAAAACAAGAACAAACTGTCACATTGGCGCCCTCTAGTGTCAGATTATAAAATAGAAGAGAAAAAGTTCAATACCTTGTTTCTGATCTCACTGTCAGTTGTCTAACTGTTGACATGTTTTGTCAAGGTTTTACCTACAACCGCTCACTTCCTGCTTATCCACAGTTTTGAGTTCAAAGGTCTCTAATAGGTTAAACTTTCCCTGTTAAACAACATAGATTGAAAGATTGGCAGATTGATTTATGCTCATCCTCTCTATTGGTTTTTCATTTCTACATTAAAGGCTGTGAGGATTTCTAATCTCCACCAACATGATGTTTTAACACCTTTCTTGCACTTTATCCCTCATCTTTTCTCCAGAATGTATCCACCTAAAACCACATCAAATCTCTCCCATTTCAAATGTGTTTCTGCAGGCTCAAATAGAAGTATCAATGCAGTTTTTCATTAATGCAGCCCTCCCCTCATAAAGAGACAATCTGTATGCCATGGATTTACTCGATCCAGAAACAATGAAGCTTGACATAAGCACTTTTTGAAAAGAAAAACAGAAGCAGGAAACTTGTAGCCTTATTTACAAGTTCTATCAAAGATAGTTCTTCAAGCATTGCTGGGCGGCTGAAAAGAAAAGATTCTAAACATGTATCATCAGAAAGTTCTTCACATGTCAGACATTATTTTTTGACACATATGTCTCAAGATGGACCTTTGTGGTTGTAACAAAGCTGATAATACTGTAATGAAAGTTTTGGATAACAGTGGCTATGAGAAAATGTGAAATGTGTTAAATTGATGGTTGAGTTCTGCTTCACAATGCCAGCAGATGGCAGGCTTACACAAATGATGGAGAGTCCCTTCTCAAACCTTCTTTTACACACATTGGAATAGATCAATCAATCTTTATTTATATATCGCCAATTCATAACAAATGTTAACTTAAGACACTTTACAAAAGAGCAGGTAAAATACCTTACTCTTTATTATATTATCTACAAAGACCCAACATGAATCCATCATGAGCAAAGCACAAAGCAACATTTAGTAAAGTTACAGTGGGAAGAGAAAACGTCCTTTAAGAGGCAGAAACCTCGAGCAGAACCAGACTCATGATGATCAGCTGTCTGCCAGAACTGTGTTGCGCTTGGAAAGTGGGATTAGAGGGACATGCAGAAATAAAGAGACGTGTTCAGCAGCAGGCCATCCCCACCAACGATCCAGAAGAACCTTCAAGACAAGAGGACTCAGGAGGTCCCAGGATATATATGGTTAGTAACTTACATAGTACATGAAGATTTACAGACAGTGACATGCAGAAATATGATGTGAATGCACAGAGAGAGAGAGAGAGAGAGAGAGAGAGAGAGGAGCTTAATGTCAGTCTAAGCCTATAGCAGCATAACTAGGAGCTGGTCCACACCTGAGTCAGCCCGAGCCCTAACTATACGCTTTATGAAAAAGGAAAGTTTTAAGTCTGTTCTTAGAGGTACAGAGGGTCTCTGCCTCCTGGACCCTGACTGGAAAATAATTTGAAAAGAGAGGGGTGTGATAACTGAAGGCTCTACCTCCCATACTACATTTAGAGACTGTAGGTATACACGAGCAGGCATGACTTCTGGGAGTGTAATTTTCTAAATGGTAAATGGACTTGAGCTTGTATAGAGCTTTTCAAGTCTTCTGACTACTCAACGTCACACCTACACATTCACACCCTGATGGTAGAGGCTGCTGTGTAAAGTTACCATCAGAAGTAACCCATTCATACACATGCATGCAGACGTAGCGGTGGGAGCAATTCAGGTTAAGTGACTTACCCAAGGACACATCGGACATGTTGCAGGAGCCGGGGATCGAACCCCCAACCTTCCACTTGAGAAACAACCGACTCTACTGACCACAGCCGCCCTTCTAGAGGGTTAATATGGCACTATTAACTCTTTAAGATAAGATGTTACCTGACCATTAAGAGCTTTGTACGTGAGAAGAAGGATTTTAAATTCTAGATTTAATACACATATTCTGTTTACTGATTGAATAAAGAGACAGAATCAGTAGACTGGCTATGAATGTCTTTAATGTTTCCCAGATCAGAATCACAGCATACAGTGTATAATAACTTCTAAAGTAAACAGAAATATCATCACCTCATTTATTTATATAGTTTTACTATACTTTTTTTAATAATCATCTTTTTTTAAATTCCATTATTTAACATTTTTCTTCATCTCAAGTCTTGGGTTTCTGCGTCCAACAAAGAATGTAAAAACAAGACAACAGGTGCAACTTTTCAATGGAGACCAAGCAGAAGATTATAGTGAACAAAGAGTTTCAACAAGTTAGTAATTGTTGGGGTTATTAACCACGTGCTTGTTAGCACGACTGACTTCAGACTGGATCTTTAAATCAAATCATGGACATGGGTTCATCTTGTTTATATCTAACATGTGAAAACAAATTCAATGAACATCTGGCCACATGTGTGTGAACCAGCGGGCTGCACTGAGTCTCTTTATAGCACAGACAAAGCTAAGTGTGCGACCACGAAGCTTCACACAGCCTGAGCCACTGTTAAACAAACACGCTCCGAGTCTGACAGGATTTTCAGATTTCCTTCATTTCATCCATCTCGCCGCTGATTACACCTAAACTGTTCCCTGCTACATGACATCACATGTGAAGGTCAACACAACCTCCATAACCACAATGCAACACAGTGTGTGGAAAATACATCACACCACCAGGGTGATCTCATACGAGGAGTTGAGGCATCTTATGGTATCAAAGCCCTCATGTCTGTCTCACGTGTGATCAAGTGGCTACATGTAAAGATGGCTACATGTAAGGGGAGCTAATATTTACATGGCTGCACTTTTGTTTAGCGTCTCAGGACACCACTATTAAAAACATTAGATACACAAAGCTGGCTTTTATCAAGGCTCTTAGCCTCGCTGATGTTTCCATTAACACTCTCAAGTCAAACAGTTCCTGCAGCAGAGATTTATCAGGAGTAAAGTTGGATCAGGTCAAATACTCTGGAAACTAGCTAATGCTAACTGCGTCTGATAAGGGGAGATGAATTAGCTACAGTGACTTTCCTGGTTAAATGGTGCTACAGAATGCCCATGTATAAATGGACACGAGAACAAGATGAAATCATTTGTTCATGTCGTGGCAAGTTTGAAAAGGTGAGCAGTTTTTATTCACCGATGAATTGAAATCCTCAAGCAAATGGTCATCGCTTTGGAAAACTGCACCTGTTGTCTGTTGTCACAAAAAAGCATTTCATTCATTCACTCAAAAAAGAAAAAAAAAGAAAAAGATAAACAAACAAGAAACTTAATATTTACAAATATTTTGTCTGTTTGATTCTTACACTTAAAAATGTACAGTTTTGATCCTCCTCCAGATGTTGTGTATCTGTCTCTTTTCAGCCACCCAGTTTGGTATTTTTTCTTCTCATATCCAGTTTCCCCCGGAGAGTGCAGACTGCAGCGAATCTGTCACAACGGCTCCCTCTAGTGGTAGTTTATAAAATAGACGAGGAAAAATACCAGACCAAACTGAATACCTTGTTTCTTACCTCCAGTGGTGTGGTTGTGGCTGAGTTGTTGTGAGGTTTCTTCACACTCCCTCATTGCCTCCTGATGCACAGGCGTGAGTACAAAAGGGTTCGCATGGATCTGATCAGATCCTCTGAACAGACCAGCAAGGTATCCTCCTGGCAAACATTGTGGGTATAAAGACGACCATGCCTTTGAATGTCCGTATTTGTCTTCTCTTTTGATTTTGATTTCAACATTTAAGGCTGTGAGTCTTTTCCCAGTCTCCTCCCAGAGTCTGTTTTCCACAGCGTGCCCCTTCCCTTGCACTACCGTCCATCATCTGTTCCATCCACCTGTAGCACACCCAAGTCAGTCTTTTTGTGTTCTACATTGTGCACATTTCACTTTGAGGGCTTACAAAACCTCTGACAGGAGCAGCCAGGTATACATCTCCCTTTCCAACCCTCCCCCTCCACCCTGTTAGGCAGTAATAAAATTGAAAACAAAAAACAGGCTAAAGCTAGAGCACAAGCAAAGACAGCACCGGTGACTAACTTCTCCCATACTGGATGTCAGCTACTATGTGTTCCTGTGGGCTCAAACAACAGCACATCAGTTCAGTTAACATAATGTATTAAGTTTTACCCATGACCCACGTTTTAAGATCCATAGTCGGGAATCAGAGGGGGACATAACTGAGCTGTAGGCCTGCACATGTATGAGCAGAATCAGCAACAGCAGTTGCTGCTGTGTTGCTTTTACCCTGTTAAGGAAATCCAAGTCCCTTTTTCATTTTGCAGCCCTGCGCCGCAAGCCGTGAAGGTCCACAGGTTACCCTCGGTGTGCTTAGAGTTTAATTTACAACTGAGAAGCTCACAAAAAGCTACTAGCTTAGTGAGCTAACCCTTGAATGTGAGGATAAAAGCAAAGCTGAACTGAGGTCAGAAATTGTGTAGAGCAGTGCTGACACTGTGAAGCCAGGTGTTCTGTGGTTTTGTGGGGAAGCAGGGGCGGTATGGGTGACCAGAACTTTATGGGTGTCACCTTTAATACAAAGTCAGTGTACTGATGGAGGGGGAAAAGAGAGCGAGTGAGTGATGTTGTAACAGTGGAGGGTGCTTGGATACAGAGCTCTTTTTGGAGTTTTTACCATGAATGCGATCGTACCTGTCTGCCTCTCTATCTCTTTGCTTTCTAATTAGCAGGTCTACACACATGCACAAGCACACACATTTACACACATTCTCTCACACGCACACATCAAACAAAATATGCATCGGCTGGAAATAGGGGTGCAGACAAGAGGAGGAAGGTGTGCGTAAAAGAGCAGAGGCTGCCAGTCTCTGCTTTGTTCGTCAGCATCACTGAAATACAAAAATAATTCTGAACAGGCGGGCTACAACAACAGATTTGGTTCCTCACATACCCTTAAAAACAATCATCTCTATGCAGACTAAAAAAAAAGTATTTACTGTAGGATGAAGGGCTTCCTGTTGGCGTGCTGCATTCCCTGATGGGAGAAAAAAAGGCTTAAAAACAGCATGGAGAAAATGAATAGAGGAGTGTGTTCACAGTTGTTGTTTTGACCCCAACGTCTTTTGAGATTCATGGCAATGACTTTTTTTTAACAAATGGGTGTAGAGACGAGGATTTGTTTGGTTATTACAAGAATTTTTGTGTGGCGTTATTGTTCCGTGTGACATAAAACAAAAAACAAAACATCCAGACTGGACCGATGTGATTTGATTAGATTTGGGAAACGTGCATTGACAGATACAGTGTCCTTTCCCCCATCATCACCTTTAAAAATAATTCATGCATAGATCCCCACTGAGAAAACCCTTTTATATACTTTCTCCTTTGTACACATTTATATATAACTATATATAATATCATTTCTCTATATCTATATTTTCAGCAAAAAAAATCTTTCCACAAGAAAACAACAATTAAACAAATGCCTGAAAAAAGAAACAGAAGATGAAAAACTGAGAACACAATCGAGGGCCAGTTTGGCACTTTGTCATGAGAACACACAGCATCTGTAAATTGAGAGTAAATAGGAACACTGTAGAATTTTCTCTAAGTTTTTTTCTCCCTCAATGAGAAAGCAAACACAGTAGTACATACTTGGCACCAAGAATGCTGGTCAATGTTTTCATAGGTATATGATAACTGTATGTACCCTATGTACCCAGAAGGCCTTTTACAGCTCGATAGTTTATAATTCCTCAGAGCAAAGGGAGAGAGTCACATGTAAGATGAGAGCAACAAAGCCGAGATAAGACACAGATGTAGAAAAGAGAACGATATATGCACATAACACACAAGGGAGTGAAAAAAGAGAAGACGGCAAAGTAAAAAAGGGAAAACAGCAAGTGGCGAATAGCATTCGTCCCTTTGACAAATGTTAGGGGGCTTTAGTCTGGAAACCGCAGACCTTTGAAAAAAGTATCTTTGAAAGATCTAAATCAGCCCCAAACTGATCATATGCTGTCGTGCAGTTCAGTTCACTTCTCCACACACCACCAGTGGAGCTGCTAAGTTTGACAGCACACGATGAAGGAAGTGGAGTTCTTTTTGGAGAAACAAAAGAATAAGAGTACAGAACAAAGGCCCACCTCCAGAGGCCTCACTTCTAGATCAGAGCCAGTTTTCCTGGTCCTTAGGTGGCACTGTGTTGGGCCAGTCCCTACTATACCCTGGTGGTCGAGTGGGGGTGGGGCAGGGTGTTGTTATGGCCGGTGGAAGGGAATGTGTTGAAGGCATGGAGGGGTTGCATGCTGGTGATGGTGCTGGGGATCATGGTGATGGTGTTAGGTGTCATCAGTGGCACATCATCCGGGGCACGGCGCAAAGCCAGGGTGTAGTCAGGCGGGCAGGCAGGCCGAAGGATGTCATGGGGCCGGAGTGGCTCCATGTCGTGGTGGGCATCGTGCTCCGAGTGCTTCATCTGCAGGGACATGATCTCCTCCTCCTGACTGTGCGCCAGGTCGTTGGCAGGGCCGCCTCGTGTGGGAGACAGACGATGACGTCGCATCTCATGTCGCTTGTCACGCTTGTAGTAAAGTGCGGCAAAGGCCAAAATGTTGAGGAAGAGGAGCGATGCCCCGACAGCGACCGTCACACTCAGCTCAGTGGAGTAGTCCCGGGTGTCTCCTGGGAAGAGGTCCTGGTGTGGACGCTCCGAACCCTCGGGCTCTGGATCAGAGGGGAAGGTAGGGTAAGGGTGACGGGTTGTGCGAGGACCAGGTGTTCTGAGCCAGGGTCTGTGGGTTCCTGGGCCCGGGCCTGAAGGGGAGCGTGTAGTGGTGGGGAAGAGCTCCTCATGTAGACTATGGAGGTGGGGAACTAATTCCAGCCAGAAGGCCACCTTGTTGGCCCTGTAGTTGTCTCTAACACGAGGTTTTAAGCCGATGTGGAGGTACTGCTTGTCCTTGGAGTTGAACTTGGTCCAGATGACCTCTTCAAAGCGGTTGGGCTTCGTGTGAATGAACTTGGTGTCCTGAGGGACTGGCAGGTTTGGATCCCTAATGGAGGACAAAGGTTCCATCTTAGTAACAGGTTTTAAATCAAGGGTTCATTCAGGGCTATTCATAATGTAAAGCCTTGTTTTCTAAGGTTTTAACTAAGAACTTACATCACCGTTAAATAGGACACCCCATTTTTAATAAGTCAACATCTGGATTGTGAGATCACCTTATCATGGATACATCTCTCTTATTAACTGGTTCAAACCTCTAAAGGACAGATTATCCCTGTTACAGGATAGGTAAGGTAAGGTCGTCGACCAGTCTGAAGTTTGGAAAGCACACAAATAACAGTCAAAATTGAGCACAATTCATCTAAAATGGCTAAACACAGTATCACAGCGTCTGCGGGTTTTGTTTGATAATGACGTTTGTTAAGATGGTTTCTATTCTGATTAGAGCTCTCAAGAACAGTTGTGCTTTGCCTCTGTGCAATGCCTGTCAGCACCTGTGTCCGATCAAACTTAAAGCTGTTCATTTGCACTTACTGACGTGTTTCCTCTTTTCTAGATCCTTGTAGAAACAATAGGTTAACACCTGCATGCCTGTGCTGGTTATGCATTCTTTGGTCGATATGCCAGTTAAACCTGGACCAGCCTATACAACTTTATTTCCATTTTGCAGATCAAAACCAAACTGCGCTGCTCCTATGCTTGTTGACATCCGGGTAGTAGAGCCTATTGGCAGCAGACTAGCAGCAGAGCATATTTAGTTTAACAGACTAATAACCGGACGGTGCTGAATAGCCAGGGTGACCACTTGACTCGTTAAGTCGACTATTCAAGCACATCCCTGTTTCCAACGAATTAAGCACTGTCTGCAGCTCAAGTAGCAGAGCATTATTGAAGAGCAGATATCTGTTCATACTACGTTTGGATGACGTTGTAGGTTGGAGCCAAAATTAGGTTTTTATTTTATCTCTGCATGAGACAAAAGGTCACAAAATGATGATGTAGTTACATGTGTAGTTCCAACACTGAACACTGGGTGTAGCCTTAGCTTATGCTATGCACAACACCAAGGCTTCAGGTAATTGCAAGCAGAGGTGTATTGAAACAGTTTTTGACTGTGTCAGCATGTCGGAGCTTTATTGTGGTTTTGGTATGAGTTTATCCATTTGTTATATTTTGTACGGGATTATTGTGACATCTTTCGAATACATTCAAAGTTTATCTGCTTATAATCTGGAGAAAACGTCAATGAATGGTTAGACATTTCCAAATTGGAAAGAACATTAGACATTGGTTTTATTGCTTTGATTGGAACTTGTTCTCCAGTCCACTTCTTAATGGCTTTTTAGATGAAACTAGTTTTGTTCAACAATATGAACAATATTTAACAGTGTAAATACATATTTCTAGATGAAGCTATTTTGTCAAGAAAATAGTCTTTTGTTTACCCTAAAACATTCCAACTCAGAAATTCGCTGTATCACCCATCATATCTGTGATTTGTAAATATTTCCTTTCTGAAAACAGTTTACATTTTAAAAGGTCAATATATGTGATATACCAAAATAAAAACAAACCATGAACAAGGCCTACCCAGTCTTGGCAAAGTTGGTCCAGTAAGTCATGACCACGGCGCTCAACATCACGTCATTCTTTGAGAAGTTGCAGGGGAACAGGTCAGTGGCACCGATCATGGGCACACCAAACACGTACGGTATCTCGTCTCCATGGGCGGCATCAGCCCACTCAGGTCGTGTCTCGGTCTGGCAGTGGTGGTAGAAGGTGTAAAAGTAAACCGGGGACTGAAACTCAGCGTGGAGTTTGGCGGTGGCCACTGCCGGCGCCACCCATTGGTGGTCTGTAAACAGAGCTAAGAGGGTCTTCCTTCGCATGTCCCCATTGTCCCTGTCTGCCCAGTCTGTGTACATGAACTTAATGGTCTCCCTCAGGATGTCTTTGCCTGGAGGATAAAGTAGAGGATGGGGGAAAGGGACAAGGAAAGTAGCAGAAAGAAAAAGACTTAATAAGCTGAGAAGAAATTCATGATGCTATGAGGAACTGGAAGGACAAATACTCAAAACAAAAGTAACTTGATTGCTACGAGGACCTGGAATAACAATCACAAAAAATGAAAAATCTTTGCTGTGAGGAACTGGAGTGAAAGTTCCTCATAGTGAAGAAAACAACAACAACAACAAATAAATAAGAGAAGCTTCTTTGTGTGAGGGGTAAAGTTAAAAAAGAACGAAAAAGGATAGACTGAGCAACACAAGGTTTCACAGAGATCATAAACGTAGCAGAGAGCTGATGAGTGACAAGTACTTGAGAGAAAGTGTGACTGCACTATTTAAATGTGTCTGTATTTGGACTTTTGCCTGCTGTGAGAGGGTTGCAGGCTGATCTGTTCAGAACAACAGCACAGTGATTGGGATCTGGCTGCCTGGGGGATGATGAGAAACTGCATCAGTGCCCACAGAGCCTAAAAGGCCAAATACACAGACCTACCACAATGTACGATAATCTCAGTGATAGGCGGTCTCTTTGGTTTGAACCGTATGTGTTGGTTGATACTCATTGCTCGTCTCACATTTTCCTTTCCTCATTCTTTGCATAAAAGTTATTTTAATGACCTTTTAAAATCATGTCACACCTTGCTCAGGCATCAGGGAACATATTTGCTGGATGATTATTTCTAAAAAAGTCCCCTATCATCTTTTTATTTAGATTATCTCCTTTAATTAAATCCAGAAGATGTTCATTTCATGATTCCTCTAACAAGCATTAACAATTACACGAAAAAGTTCTGTGATCTGAGCGGTGGTCGAGGACATAATATATAGAAGACATTGAAACAGTTGTCTCACCCTCAGGGTAGCCGTACAGGTTGTCCACAAAGTTAGAGATGGTGTAGTCGAATGCTGCAGCTGAGATGCCGTCGTTGTCCTCGCTGTCATCCACAAACTTCAAACCCTCTCCTTGGTTGACTCCTATTAGGATGTCATAGTTGAGGAACTCCCCCTGGTGGACAAATAGTGGAAGAACATTTTAAGTGATGAGATTGAGAAAGAGAGAGAAAGAGAAGTTTTCAGTCTCTGCACGTGTGTTTGTTTTTTGATACAAATGTAAACTCAATTAAGTTGTGTTCATATTTCCTGTTTGATATTAATACTAAGAATTGTAAATCTGGAGAGACCCTGGAAACCTAAATCAGAGGTTGTAAGTCAGACGGTTGTAATACACAATGAATGGGGGATCATTTTGATTGACATATGAGCTGCCACGCCCACACAGTCCTGAGACATGACCTTAACTGCAAAATAAGCGATTTTTAGAAGAGGTTATCTCATAGTTAAGAATGTTTATTTTCACTCAGATTTTGTGTGTGCTTAATGAAACATTACATTTTGATATCACATGTGAATTTCTAATATTTCCAGTCAAGTCTCCAGGGGCTTTAACTCTTTAAGGTGCTGTGGAATTCCAGCTCAGGTACAATATGTCTATTTTTCTCATTTCCTGCCATATGTTAACTTCAAAAACATTAGATGTCCTCCAATGTAAGCTCATAAATCAAAGATAAATTGCTAAACCTGTCAGCACTTATGTTGTTTTTAGAGTCAGTGCTGTCAATTATCGCACAACAGCTCAATTTCATGCTTTGTGATGTGGCGAAATTGTTCCCCATCGACACCTTTTGATGCTAACCTCTGATTATTTCTTACAGATTGTGATTTTTTTTTAGCAGAACTAATGGGACAAGCTGGAAAAGAAGAAGCAGTAAAAGTCCTGCGTCTTGTTTTCTCAGTTTCTGTAATATACAAAATGTCATTATAAGAGATGTTGCTCTAATGAAACTGGATCTCTTTTTTTATTTTCAACCTTTCCTTTACTTTGACTCATCACTACACTTAAATTATTTCACTTCAATTAGAGGTACTGACAGTGAGTTAACAGACCTGATAGTTTTGTTACAGTCAGGGGTAACTGATTTATGTTCATGTAATATGTGAAATGACTTGTGACTAAAATCTTAAGGCCTCTTTAGAGCCCCATTTAGAAGTTCATAACAGCTTGAAACAGAGTGAATTAAGAGTGATACCTCTTTTTGACCTAAAAAAGCAAACAAGACCATCAGAGATTATCTTGAATCTTCAACACCTATAACCACTGCCTGGTGGTAGGTGTCAGCGAAGACCGTTTACAACTCACTGAAGAGACAGTCTTTTCCTACATTTTAATGGTAAACAGAAAGCAGGATGAGATTTCTTGTCAGAAATCACTATCGAACTGAGCAAGGGAAAAGATCAGCTGAGACATCAGTGGTACTGTCTTGACCACAGGGGGCGCCAAAAATGACACATACGGAAAGTTCTTTAAAGCAGCTTTGAAGGGTTAGCATGCAACAATGTACATGCAACATTTTTAAAGAAAAGTTGGTTTTAAAAGTACCACAAAATCAATATACCGCCTACAATGCAGCTTTTCCCACTTTAAGTCTGAGGGTGTTACCAGTCGCTAACAACGCAGAAAGGTCACACTCACACTTTCTGCTAACATTAATTTATGTTCTCCTCTTTCTGGTGTGTCAATGGCTCTATTCACTCAACCTCTACACAGTATGAATCCAGTATGAACATGTCTTCTCACTGGTGCCAGACAATCACCTGCTGCATGAGGATCTCTGGATCGTCAGGCACCACGTCTCCGTCCACCACAGGTCCAAACGCGATGTGGTAGCGAGCTGGCTGGATGTCCTGGTCCACCAGCTCCCTGAAGTTCTTGCGTCTCAGGCAGTCAACCAGGTCGGCCGTCTCTGTGTAGGTGCAGCCCACCTTTCGGGCAAGGATCTTTGTGTATTTGAGGGGCTGGTAGTTGACAGACCAGCTGGAGATGGCAGTCCCACTCTGGGCTATAGCTCTGTGGAACAGACCTAAAAGGTAATATTGAAAAGAAAGGATATTTAATTTCATGATAATAGGTCAAATGCTTTTAACATCCTAAAAAACCTGCTAGGATGGCTTTGATCTTGCTAAATGTCATGTCATTTTCTTTACATTCTTGGCTTCCACATATCACGTTCTTTGTATCCACTGTCAGAATTTCCCCTCATTAAAACAATAATACAGATTTTGACTTCTTTCATTTAACCATTTTCCCTGATTAAGAAAGCACACACAGGATAGAACTGCAGGCACTCAAATGGAGCATGCTATGTGTTTGTAGCTCCAAAAATACACAACAAAAAGAAGCAGGACTAAGCTCATCTGAGACATCAAGAGAGCCATTTTCTTCTGTCTTGTGCTAGCTGCCTCTTCTCTCCGACTCTCTCTTGCTGTGTTTCTTGCTTTCTCTCCTCCACTTTGTCTCCCTCTGTCTCCTTAGCTCTGCCTGTCCTGTGCTATTTGAACCACTCAAGTGGCTCGTTAAGGGGCCGCCTGCCTCACTCGTTTCCTCTTGCGCTCCTTTTTTCTTTCTCTTCCCTCTCCTGGGCTGCAGATTGGTCAGTTAATTATTAAGCAGAGCTGCAGAGCCCCCCTTTCCCTGGGAAATCAATTATAGGAAGAAGTAGCCAGGAAACAGCTATACCTACATGCAGTAGTCTGCGGTGAAAGAAGGAGAGGGTAAAAGACAGAGAGAGAGAGAGAGAGACAGAGAGGTGGGAGGTAGGTAGTGTTTCATTCGTCTTCAAAATCAGTTTCTTCGTCCCTCCCTAAGTGCCTCTTGCCTTCCCTGCACAGTACCTTTCTCTTTTTGGCTACTTCTGTTGTCTGATTGCCACGTCTGAGCATTTTCTGGCTCCTACCTGTTTTCCTTTCTCCACAGTGTCACTACCTTTCATCCTTTACTATTTAACACTTATAAAACTTTACCATGGATACTGTCTCCCCCTCTATTTCCCCCTACCCTTCATCATATCAGATCACTTACAACTCCTCCCTCCACCCTGTCTGCCACTTCCCTCCTGCCATCCATCCTGCACATCTCTGCTGTCAGGCTTGATTTGTGACGCTGTGTTGTTGACATGATTGGTGTCCCTTAAGGGTGGGGATGACAGACTCCTTACCTAGCATCCCTGGCGGGGAAGAGGGGTGGGGTGGGGGGGCATGACAGACAGGCGGCGTCTAGAGGGCTGATGTTACACCGTTAGATGCTGATGAAGATGAGGACAATGATGATGGGGTGATGACAACGCAGATGCACAAGAGTGGACAGATGGAAGTGTGAAGAGGTTGGTTGTCAGCAACAGAAAACACGAGGTTAATACAGGCTTTCCCAACCGATAGGGTCCCCCAGCTGCTACAGTGGGGCTCACAAAAAAAACAAAAAGATTAAACTACAATGACTGGTTGCCTTCTCAAAATTCACAATCAATAATGGCTTTAGGAAACATAAATGAAATAAATATATTATGTAAACTAAGTCTAGGTAAGTCATTAAGTAGTTACTTATCAACTTATTCTTTTTGGACTAAAGATGAGTCATGCCAAAATTGTGTCAGTAAGTAGGGAACTGGTAGGCCATTAGCTTAGCTTAGCATAAAGACCAAGAGCTGGGGAAATGGCTAGCTTTGCTGTCTTGAAATCTGAGAACAGCTTCCAATATTTAGTCACACGACAGATTTTGAAGTCGGCCAAATATAAGCTTGATTGTATGTCACGTGCCTTGCAGAGTACAAGAGGGCCAGATAACAGCCTGGATGAATTTCTAGGCTATTTGAAATATTGGTCATACAGCTGCATACTCTTGAACAGCGAGAGCAGAGCCACAAGCCCATTCCCAAACTTTAGGGCTTTTTTTCCCCCCTGATTGTACCTCCGCAAAATGGCAGACACTATCTGAAAGCACGATGGTGAAAGCAGGCCTGATTGTTTAATGGGTCTCTCCCCCTCCTACCACAAAAGATGTAGATGGGAGGAACGTTTACAGGAAATAGCTGTGGTCTGCAGTCTGACATTTCAGACAGCTGAAACACACCTGGATCTCACTTCAGTTTCTGTCTGTGGGAGTTATAAAGGAAACTTAATGGATAATTGACAATGCTCTGTCCTGATTTAACACGCAGAGGTCGTGCTTGACAGAGGGAAAACATCATTCGTGAGCTTTGGATCTGCATTCTAAATGATTGACTCATACAATGCGAGATGACATTACACCAAGACCTTTATACAATTGTACAGTTTATGCTTGGTCTAAGTGGGTCAATGCTACTAAGGAATAAAAGGTTGGGTATGCCCGTGTTGACATGAAGGGTTATCTGACAACAATGACAGCTACAGAGGGTGTTTTAAATGTACAAGGTTACATGGCAACAGCATACAGATGCTCACTCAAGCTTGGAAGATGTACATTTGTTTTCAAGGCACATCTACACACAGACAGAATGAGACAAAGTTAGAGACATGTTAGATGTCTGCGTGGTTTGTCAGACACACACACATATACATTTAAACACACACACACACCCACACACACACACACACACACAGACACAGAGTTTTGATTGAAACAGATGTGTGGTTGTGTGAATCACATTTGCTCTAATCTCTGTCTTTCTTTTCACCCACCATTTTTACTCTGTTTCTGTTCTTTGCAGTTTGTGTGTGTCAGACAGAAAATGAAAAGAGGAGGGAGATGGTGAAGGAGAGTCCTCGAGCATCGTCGAGAACAGACAAGCCACGATTGGAAGAGGACAGCTTCAAGAACAGCATGATCAAAGGCGAGTGAGTGTGTGGCCATTTGGCTGCGGGTCGCCAGCCTCACTGATCTCACTTCAGATCAAATGCGATTGGTCCGTAGGCCCCCTCTCTGTCGGTGGTTCAATGTTAACACTGTGCCCTCGGGGTGTGTTGCTGGTAATGGGGAGGTTGAGGTCACATGGATGTAGGTTTCATACAGGAGGGGGGTGGGGATGGGTGGGATTCTGCTGCAGAGTGGTGGAGCGTTAAGACAGCCAGGGGCGCTCGAATCACCACGTCAGGTAATGCTGGAGCTCTAGTGTCATTTACTCTCTATAAAGATATATAAAAGAATAACTCGGATCCAACATGGACTTAATAGCTGCACGACTGCTTAAAGTCTCAGTTACAAGAACAAGAAGTGTTCGCCTTTGAGGATCGAGGTGTCAAATGAACATCACAGGACTGTAAGATGTCCAGGTTGATTGCTGCTAGCTGATTCGTCAACTGACCAAGAAGAAAGACCAGGACCTTGCTGCCATGATTACATTTTTAAATAGCAATTAAACATAGATCATCCAATAGCCAAAGGATAACTAAAGTTTTTCTTTTGAAGTTATATTTGTGGGCCTTTTTGCCTTTATTGGACAGAACAGCTGAAGAGAGACAGGAAATGTTGGGAGCTGAGAGTGGGGGGATGACACGCAGCAAAGCGAGTCGAGGCTGAATTCGAAACCCACGGCCACTGCGATGAGGACTACAGCCTCTGTACATGGGGCGCCCAACATGACCACTAGGCAACCAACGTCCCCTGGATAACTAAAGTTTGTATTGTCTGACTTCAGCAAGCCTAACATAAGGGGTACTACCTAGAAATATTGTAAAATACAATCATTTTCTGTGAGAGTTTCGAAGATTACATTTTTCAGTTGAACTTTTATAGAAATACGTTCGAAATTTTCAATTTCAACTTACTTTGAGGTATGAAACTGTAGAATGGTTTTCCATTCGATACTACCAGTTTAAAAAGTTTTCAAAATATAATAATAAATCATTTCTTATGTCACAGAGACTCTTGCTCAAGGGCACATCAGCAGTGCTCAGGAAGTGAACTGGCACCTCTCCAGCTAACCAGACCATCATCCAGACTTGGTCCGGACCAGGACTTGAACAGGCGACCCTCCGGTTTTCCAACCCAAGTCCCTACAGACTGAGCCTCTGCTCTTTGCTATTCTGGGACAAGCAAGGAATGATCAAAGCTTGGGACTGAAATGTCATCGGATCAGGTGGTATTCATGTAAGCAGACACAACTCATTAGTCAAGAAATGTGTGGTTAATGAGTCACTGAGAGGGTTTGGTCCGGGCCATTAACAGCACAAAAATAAAATCTGGATATTTCTGGAATCCCATGACCAGTGGGAACCATGTACTTGAAAGTTTTGCTACATTAAAAGCTTCATGAAATAAATACACACACTAAATAGGGAGGGTTTAAGAAGAATGGATGCTGTACCAAGAAACAAACAGTACAAAAAAAGAGTCTTTGATTACCTTCTGAGTGGTGTGAGAGGATGAGGAGGTTGACACACGACGCCCCAGCTCCTGAGCCGAAGATGGTGATCCTCTCTGGGTCTCCACCGAAGTGACCGATATTCTCGTTGAGCCAACGCAGAGCCTGAATCTGATCCAACAGGCCGTAGTTCCCCTTAGCGGATTGATCACCGGTACTGAGGAAGCCTGGAAACAAAGATGCAGGAAGGCAAGAGGGAGGTAGAGAGGAAGGAGGGATGCAAGGACAGGAGGAGAAAAAAGAGAGAAGAGAGGGACAAGATAATGTTAGTATTAGTCCCCCTAGTATTCACAGCCATCTGGCAAATGTTCCCTTCTTTTGCCTGTTATGTGTGTGTGTTTGTGTGTGTATGTGGAACACAATCACTCGTGAAAAGGAGTGACAGACGGTACACAGAGAAAGCAAAGGGAGTGAGACACAAAATTGCTCTTTCAGCTCCTCTCTTAATGACGTTTACTCTGTCTAATAGAATGGAGCAGGGAGTCCACAAAGCCACTTACAGTACAGCAGGCTGCACACTGAGAAATATAGGTGACCCTCATCTGAATCACACCCGTAACTGGATTATAAGTGACGACAAATCGTGCCAGGAATTCAGGATTGTAAAATGTTTCCTATTTCATCAATTTTGTCATTTGACTCTCATTTGATGTGAACGATTTCGCTTGTAGGCTTTTGCACAGCAGAAAACTACCATGACACTTTATTAGAGTCTGTTGAGGCCCTTTGCAAAAATTGCCCCTGGAGACCGGGGGCCCCTCCAACCTGCTAGTATCTCAATGCTTACTCTCCATTTTCGTTCAGAGACTTTCATTGACAAACTTTGGTTTTCGACACTTAGTAGGGCCGCGACTGAGTGCTGTCAGATGGGGCCCCCTTAGGGAGGTTCCATACTGTCTTTGCAAAATTTGCACAGTTTGGCTGTAGTTTCAAGTTTATCCGCCCTCAAGGGCCCCCCTACTGGCCTGGGGCCCCAAGCAGTTGCATGCCTAGCCTGTTGACAAGCAGCGCCTCTGTATACAAAAACAATAACATCACATTTTTTCAGGCTCCATTCAGGAAGCCATGACAGTGTGACAGTGAGTCAGCATTCTTAATACAACACAATAAGCTAAGAGGAATTCAGACATAATTTTATTATTTACATCTGTGTGCCTTTCTTTGTCCCCACAACAACCACATGACGCCCAGCCACCATCATCGGACTTTGACGTCCCCGCAACCACCGCCGTCCTCATTCATGCACGGCCTGCTCCGACCTCCACCTCAGCGGCAAAGAAGTGTGGACAGCAGGAACGTGAGGAATCCTTCCTGCATATAATCCCATGTCCTCTTTTGTAAAGTGTCTCTAGATAACACTTGCAACTTATTTGACATTATTCAATCAACAAAACAAACTCCTGAAAGTTTCTCTATTAGACAGTCATTCATTCATCAGAGCATCATAATACATTTCCACCCTCTCTGTTGTAAACTGACATTTTG
Source organism: Tautogolabrus adspersus (assembly GCA_020745685.1). Classification (NCBI taxonomy): domain Eukaryota; kingdom Metazoa; phylum Chordata; class Actinopteri; order Labriformes; family Labridae; genus Tautogolabrus; species Tautogolabrus adspersus. Next base: position 5,626,400 of record CM036556.1, on the reverse strand, counting down.
GCTCCAATGATTACTGCTCAGAATCTTCGATTGTTCAACCAAAGACCTAAATCTTTTACATTTAAGTACCCATTAACTGGAAGCCTCTTAGAACCTAATGGGACTCCTAATTAGAGCTTAATTAAAGGCAGGTGCACTGCAAAGGTCATCCATTAAGCCTGATACAGTAGAGGTTAAACACTTGTATACAGCTAGATACTGGCGCCTGTTGTAACACAAACCAACAGCATGTTGTCTGCTAACAGCTCCAAATTAGTGCTCAAGATCTTTTATCAAGAATTCCAATTAGAGCCAAATTACAGTCAGACACTTAACAATTGGCTATACATCTATTCCTTTGTTCAGAGCTAATTAAACTGTAAAATAGGTTTAGGTAGGGAGCTGCTGAGGGAGATGTGACGGTCTCTGCGGGGTTACATCAGGACAGCATGAGAGGCAGATATAATTACCGTCGAGAAAGTTATCAAGCAAGGCTACTTTTACATTCTGGTGATAGGAGTCTCTGAGTGACTACAGACAAGCTGCGAGTCTGTGTGGAGGTATTTGTGTCTGTGGTGTAAAGGAAGGACACACAGACTGAATCCAACATATTGAGAAGGAATACACAGAAACAGGAGCACCACTGGAAAATTATTTGATATAACTTTAGAATTAAACCATTAAATGAATACATATATTAAAAAAAACAGTGGTCATTTGAGTTACTGATATTGCTTGAGGAGTTCATGGGGTGGGGGATGATTTGGATTTGCTCAGGGGGTGGGGTGGGGATGGGTTTAAGGGGGGTGGGGTGTTAGCAGTGAGACTCAGTTGTGTGTTATTTTGTTGTCAGAGGCGTGCATCTCATCTTTTTGTGTAAAAAAAGAAAAAAAGGGCAGGACAGAATAATTTCAATGACTAATTAGAGAAATAGAAAATAAAAAATATTAAAAATAAAATGTTATGTATATCAGGACACTTATATGGGTACTATTTAAAGAATAGCCAGTTTCATTTTGGTAGGGATAAGGCGCCCCCTTGTGGCAACCTGCGCTCTCTCTTAATGGAAGTTTCAGGATTCCTCAATTGTCTAGTTTGCTTCAAAACCTTGTGCATTAACATAATGCATAGATTTATGCAAAGTCAAAAAGCAGTTACTGAACATAAATTGTTGCTATATCTAAATGAGCACAAAATGTATTCAATATTCTGAACACATACAGTAATTAGTGATCAAGCTAGCAGATCGTGAAAATGATTGAAGCTGAAGATATAGACAAAGATATTTACACAAATTAATATGTGAATATACAAATCACACGTAATAAAAACAGGAGTTACACTGACTGTACAACTGAGTTATCACAACAAGTGTCCTTCTAATAACCACAATGCAGTAGGTGTCTGCCAACTGAGAGTTAAGGGATAATTATGTGTTTATGCCATTTGACTGATCACGTTTTGCAGATTCAATTTCATACTGAAATGTAAATGGTATTTAAGAAACAATTCACTACTTCATTACTTGAGTCAAAGTATGGATACTCCTGGTCAAAAATGTCTCCAATATAAGTGAAAGTTGCTCAGTCAAATTATTACTTAAGTAAATGTTCTTGAGTGTGAGTACTTGCTTTTAAGAAATACTCAAAGGTCACATATTGTGCAAAATAAACTTGACCATGTGTTCCTAACACTAATATGTGTCCCTAGTCTGTCTACAAACCCCACAATTATGAGAAACGTCCATCCTCTCCATCTTTTCCCTGCTCCTCTTTTCAAAATATGTGTGCTCAAACAGGCCGTTTGAGATTTTCCCTTCATGACATCACAAAGGGCAGTAACCCCTCCCCCAGGTGGTTGACACTCTCACAGGTGTTTGTTCTGCCCTCTGAGTCTGCCTTCTCACCGTAAACAATAGGACATGGAGCAAGAAAACCGGAGCCACCCAAGCCCTTCCAGAGAGGGGCGTGGTCAGACACAGCTCATTTGCATTTAAAGCTACAGACACAGAAACAGCCTGTTCTGAGCAGGGCTGAAATAGAGAGCTGTATAGCCATGATAAGATACAGGATCAGAGTGGATTTAGAACAAGTAACTTCACAGACATGTTTTTTTGGGACCTCTGAGACTTACTTAAACTTGTTTAAAAGGAAGATAATATGTCAACTTTAAATATTCAAACTACTTTGAAGAAATCTGAAAACATTGATGTATTTTCACAATGCACGAGTGCAGTGAAGGATTCATGGGTGTACATTCCTCTACGTTATGTTTATTTAAAAAAAAAACAAAAAACGTAATTTCATTCCATTTTTCAAACTCACATGCTAGTTCCACATTTGCAACTTTAGTTGGTGCAAGGCCTCTTGAACTTGCTGCTTAAGCTCCCTTAGCTTTGTTGAAACTTCTCTGCAGCTGTGTGTGTGTGTGTGTGTGTGTGTGTGTGTGTGTGTGTGTGTGTGTGTGTGTGTGTGTGTGTACTGTACAGCCAACATATTAAAACATATACAAATAAAAAGGCCTCTGACACAACTTCTCTATTCCACTAAATTAACTGTCTGGTCTGAGTGACGCTTGCTCGACGTTCAACCATGGGGACGTGTAGGTACGGCAACACCACTAAGACAAACCACATGCAGAACTACACGCACTCAGTTTATTGTCTTTGGGATCGGAAATTCGAAAAAAAAAAAGAGAAAATGTTTCAGTCGGCTTCAGAGGAAATGTAGTGAGTAACTTGAAGATTCATAAAAATGGAGTGGAGTCGAAAGTAGGATATTTGTCTTTCAAATGTATCCACCACTGGTAATAAGCAACATATAGGTAAGTATTTATACCGATTGAGGTTTCTATTTATTCTTTATTCCTGCAAGTACAGCTGGAATCAATCCATATTCATAATTGCATTAGATCCATAAACAACAAAAGCACATATCAGTAAACACATCGTGCACTTACTGGCTTTTGTGCTGTTTCTTAAACACCACTACCAAAAGTAAATAAGCTGCATGGTTGGATACATTAATTAAGCCATGCACAAACAAGAGGCAAATAAGCTGCCTAATGCCCTACTGTAATCACTGTGATATATTAAACATAGCCAATTATGCTTATGAGGTCATTAATAAAACTAATTAAAGCCACACACAGCAGTCCTTCTATGTCAGCGTCGCTTTCTGCACAAAATAAGAAAGCAGTGTTCATTTTTGTGCAATTGTATGAAGCAAGTTCGCATCTTTTAGTTACCGCTCTCACAAATAAAGAGTGAAACAGAGATGAAAGAGAACAATATCATTGTACAGCAAAAGCTGTCGTCGTCTTCTCTGCACCTCCACGCTGCGGCCGTCTAACTGTGAGCCGATGCATAACAGCGGGCCACTTCACCCGTCCTCCTCTTCCTCTATAATCTGATAAAAGGCTAGAAAAAACAGTGGAGCTGGTTAAAACGCCGCAATGCAAGATGAAAGCGCGGCTCTGCATGAATAGCCTTTAAAATGGCTGTGGTAAGGAGTGATGGGTAGAGGGGAGGGAGAGAGAGAGAGAGAGAGAGTGAGAGAGAGAGAGAGAGAGAGAGAGAGAGAGAGAGAGAGAGAGAGAGAAGAAGTAGGAGAGAAGGATAGTGGGTGTTCTGTGAGTCCCGGATAGAGGCACAGTGTTTCATCCTGCTTCCAAGACACCAGGGGCTGGCTTGCACTTGCACACACACAAGTTTATACACACACAGCTATATATACACGCACACACACACACACACACACACACACACACACACACACACACACACACACACACACACACACACACACACACACACACACACACACACACACACACACACACACACACACAGGGACACTGATCAAAGGCTGACACCACAGAAAAGACTCCCTCCTTCTCTCTATATCACTCTCTCTCTCTTCCACACACACACACACACACGCACGCACACACACACACACACACACACATACACACACACACACACACACACACACACACACACACACACACACACAGAGGAACACAACATGTGAGCAAAATAAATAGAGAAATGATGCAAAAAAAATCATACACTCATCCTTTTTTTTTCACTGATGCACATGTAAACCCATGCAGAAGACACAAGACCAGTTCAAACATGCTCACACACACAACTCTTTTGTGTATGTATCCTGTGAATGGATGAGCCTTTTATGTGCCATCAGAGAACCGTGACATTACGCTTATGGAAACCTTGCGAAGGTTTGTTCTGTGTACGCAGCCACACGTGTCATTATGATTTGTGTGTGTACGCAGAGGTGCATGGATCTGCGACTTTAGGTGCAGCCAAACATGTGATTATGATTTGTGTGCGAGCAGTAGGGCTGCTGGATGACAAACAGTGCTTCTAACGCACAACATCCCATGTGGATTCATTGTTGGAGGTTGATATAGGTGCCAGAGCTCTTTGTGAGAATGTGTGTGTGTGTGTGCGTTCTTGGCAGCATAGTCCGGAGAAATGAACAGATGTGGGCGGCTTGAAGCGTGTGAATAATGTATGGACACGCATTTTCAGCATCACACACACACCTCAGATTGTCACCATGTTCCATACAAGGTGATGAAAGCCAACAGCCTTTTAGATTGGCTGCAAGTTTCAAAGGTTTTCTTTTAAGTGTATCATTTTAAATAAAGAGCAGCATATACCTCGCTGCTTATGCCACCATCGCCAAAGATGGACTGCGCTATCATCCAGCCGCCACCCTTAACTCTTTGTCATTTCTAAAGGGTCACACCGAATGACGCACAGGACGGAGACGAGGGATTTAGAAGTGAGAAGTTGAAAAATGAGATACATTCTCCTTTCTCCCGACGAGCTTAAAAAGCGGCTCCTTTTTCCCCCCCCACAAACACGACTCTGGCTCAGACACAGCGTTTGGCCTTGGGTGATTCGCTCCGCTCTTCTTCCTCTTTCTTATTGTCCTCTTTCTCTCTCTAAAGTTGTTATTACTATAGCCGTGCTGTGACAACCAAGTTATCTGTGACAGTATTCTAATTGTACAGCCTCATATTGAGCAGGACCCTTCTCGCTCTGTGTGTAGGGGGATATGTCAAACAATCAGCTAAATGAAGCTGAGACCTTCTCAGTGTCAGCACGAGTCAAAACCTCACCTCCACCTCTTCATTTGTGAATCTTTATTCATGATCACTTTCGTATTAACTCTTAATATATTTTCAACCCTTTCCTGTCCCTCTAATATCTTAATCTAAGAAAACACAGCAGTGTGTAAATGCTGCTGCATGTGTCACATCCTCTCAGTCGAAACGTCTAATTGTAGACATTTATGCTACTATGATCCTTTTTAAGCTGATTCCAATTCTTTTATATTCTTAACCTACTTTTTGTGGTGTTACTTGATTGTAAGTGGCAGAGTCCAAAATCACATTTATTTAAGGATATTTGCAAAAAAATAGCATGCATATTTAAGCTTTACTGTTTGTAATTTGTTCTCATTGATATTGTCTGACTGCCTATTTCTCACTCGTCTCATGCTACATTTTAATGTGATGTTTCTGTATTTCTTTTCTTCTCTGTGATTGTTAAGGGTTTGTTTTAGTTTTTTTCTCCATTATCGTGATGCCTTTAATGTCGCGTGTGAAGAACTATGACTTGAAATGTGCGATATTAATAAACTTAAAGCTTATTCCAATCCAACATTTTGTCCTCATCCTTAGTCTTAGTGGCAAACTCAGATATTGAAAAATTAACCCAATGAGGGAAGTGCAAAGAAAATGCAAAAACTGAAGTTCCTTAAGTGTCAAGATGAAGCTGGCTGCAAAAGCAATTAAATGGTAAATGGACTTGAGCTTGTATAGCTTTTCTAGTCTTCTGACTACTCAAAGTGCTTTTACTCCGCAGGTCACACCTACACATTCACACACTGATGGTAGAGGCTGCTTTGTAAAGTGACCATCAGAAGTAACTAATCCCATTCATACACAATCAGACGTCGCTGACAAAGCAGTGTGAGCAACTTGGGGTTAAGTGTCTTGCCCATGGACATGTCGGACATGTGGCTGCAGGAGCTGGGAATCGAACCTCCAACCTTCCGGTTGAGAAACTACCAACTGAGCTATGTAAAACGCAAATTTTTAACAGCAGTGATTTTCTAAAGCCAAAGAGTTATTCATATATTTGCATTATTAGAGGTGTGGTTGATTTGACTGACAGGTGGAGGCGTTGACTCCCCCTCTTTGCCTGTTTCTAGACTGATCAAAGCTTAGGTTCAGATAGCATCATGGTGTTGATGTCACTGAGACTGTTCATCTTTTATGAAGTCTATGACGGAGAGTTGTCATCTTTGTTTGAGATATTGCAGACAAAGAAGCTCCTCAGCAAGGCAACAAATCAACCCAAACTGAAATCTATGTAAACAAAACTTTCCGTAAAATGCTTGTGTGTCAAATATAATTTAAATATGCACTACTCCATCACTCTTTCATTGTTTTTTTCATGAATGCAACATCATATGACTTTTATCTCCCTTCCAACCAGTAGCTGAATCCCTCGATGTTTTAGCGTTTAATCAGGAGCTATGGCTCCAAGCATCAGTTTTTTTCCACTATGATAGAGCGTGTGTGTGTTTGTGTTTGTGTGTGTGCATTTGGATGTTTTCTGGTGCACTCCTCTCTCAAGCCAAGTCATTGTCTTGTTTTCCCTTCACTGTAGTCGTCCACATTTGTGTGTGTGTGTGTGTGTGTTTGCTTATATCAATGTGTTTTGATGTCCTGTGTGTTGTCATACTGTATGGTCAGTGTTTGGGTGGTACAACAACACAGAGATCCCACAAAAGTAAGAAAGAAAAATGTGAAAAAGTGTGTGGTGTGTATGTGTGTGTGTGTGTGTGTGTGTGTGTGTGTGTGTGTGTGTGTGTGTGTGTGGAACGCTAGTGAAAGAGAAATCAGGCCAGCTCCCAGCAGAGTACCATGGTGTGCACACAAGGTTTTCTCTGACTCGCAAATCTCCACATGCATGTGTGTGCGTGTGTGTGTGTGTGTGTGTGTGTGTGTGTGTGTGTGTGTGTGTGTGTGGGTGATTGTTCTTATTTTGTCACAGGACAGTCCAAATGTGTCACAGCAATGCAAAGAAACATATACACACTCACTACTTACATGTTCACAAAGGGAGTGTGTCAGAAAAGAAGAAGGATGAGAGCGGCTGACAGAGACAGAATGAGCCACAAAAGGGACAAACATGTCGAGAGGAAGTGAGATGATACATTGTCTGGTGTGTGTGTGTGTGTATGTGTTTGTGTGTGTCCATGGATAAAATGAAGGACTGGTGTCTATTTCACTTTCCCTTCTTTAACCAGAGACTTTATAGAGTGCCGGTGTGTGTCTATCGATCAGGTTTTGTTGCCCTGTGAACACTTTTACAGCCCCAAGGAACAATGGCTCACTGGCCTGATCACACACTCCCATCATGAGTCTTTTTATGTGTGTGTGTAAGTGTGTGTGTGTGTGTGTGTTTGTGTGTAGGTTTACCTTTCCTGTCACCTTTTTTTGTATTTCCCGCATCCCTTCCCTCTGCCTCCTCCCTCCCTCCCCTTCCACCTTGTTGATCCATCATTTGACTCCCCTGGGTGCTGCTGCCCCTGGGGGCTTCTTCCCAGTCAGAGGGTAATGATGGGTGAAATAGGGGTGCCATGGGCCAGATCGGACACGATGTATGGCATAATGTGTGTGGGTGTGTGGGGAGCACTTGCACAAAGCCACAGTAATTGTTTTTAGTCATTGGTGTGTTCGGCGTCAGCTCAGAGGACTCCTGTGATGCTCGTTGAATATGAGGCGAGTCGTCATTGTGTTACATCTCATGGTGTCGCAGGTGAGAGATGTTGACCCACATAAAAGGCTTCCTGTGAGTTAGTGCACATGGCTGTTACACAGGCACATTTATAATTATAACTCATCATCAAGGTTGTTTGTATTGTTTTGTCTGAGGTTCCTTGCCTTGCCTTATGAAGTTGTTTTTAAGTAGGGATTGGTTGGTTCAAGGTGATGTCACATACTTTCATTTACCAATCACCAGTCAGCAAAATGTCCAATCAATGTGGAGTGCAATTTTTCCATCAAATCACGCCAACACGGTCCTCTTTAAGCCAAATCAGACAAGTCTTTATTTGATAGGACAGTGGATAGTGCAGGACAAAAGGGAGAGCGAGTGGGGGAATGACATGTGGGAAATGAGCCGCAGGTCTGATTTTGAACCCTCGCCGACCGCTTGGACGATACCCTCCGTACATGGGGCGCGGTCTATCCACTAGGCCATAAGCGCCCCAGTTATGAAACTTTTATATTAATGGCTGCTTATTTAAAGGTTTGGATTGTGTTGATTTTGGCACATCTTGTTTCTCTTTGCTGATTTTGTCCTATGCCTGTGTAGGTATGATTTAATGACAAAAAAAAAAATCATCCTACTTATTCCTTTAACAATCAAGTGTATCATAAAATATATGAATATTTAGCTGTGGTTTCTTAAGTGTTCTGTGAGTCGTCTCTTCTGACAAATATCTACCCAGTTGCAATGATTACAGAAAAATGAATATATAGAAATGGTCTTAGAAAAATAGAAAAATCTTGTTACTGAAGCTCTTGTTTGCTTTTGAAAGTCATCACTTTTAATTTCAGCTGAAGGGGCTTTAAGTCACTGCTATCTATGGCTGTACCAAACTACACATTTTGTCGGTTCCAGATTGAAATTTAGATAATCATCCTTCTTTTATCAGTTCAACGCTGCAGCAAGTTCTCTTATCAGAATTACAAGTATCATGTTTCCCCTGTCAAATGCCATGCAAAGTAAAGATATACAGTAAAGCTACTACTGCCACCCAACGTCCCTGATGCCCAGCCACCACCATTGGACTGTGTCGTCCCCACAACCACCGCCGTCCTCATTCATGCACGGCCTGCTCCGACCTCCGCCTCAGCAGCAAGGAAGTGTGGACACCAGGAACGCCAGGAATACAAAAGAGAAATCCTTCCTGCATATTATCCCATATGCTCTTTTGTAAAGCGTGTCGAGATAACACTAGTTATGAATTGGCGCTATACAAATAATGATTGATTGATTGATACATTCTTAGAGTTTCAGAAGGCTTTATCTCTATAGGGGGTGATGTATTTCACTCAGTTAGTAAACACTGATAGCTGCTCCAGATGCCAAGAGGAATGCAACTGATAAAATGCAAGTAGACCTAACGCTTTGTTGAATGATAAGACCTTAAGGGGTCCTTACCTTCTTTAAAGAGAATTTGACACCAAGTTGAGGGGGATTTTATGAAATAATTCTCTACTGTTGGGGGCTTGTTGTGAAACTGATTGTTCATTTTGATGCAAAGATATTCTTACTCTCAATCCCCAAGATAGGTAAAGGATTAACCAAACACCAGAATTTCACATTTTCAAAACCCCAACAGTTTAAAAAAAACAAACTAAAATGTGGGTAAAAAGAAAAAGAAGCAAAAAGCCTGAAGCGAAGATGACCCGAGTTCAAGTCGTTTCCAAAACTTAGGAAAAGAAGATAGTCCCAACGGTGCCAAAGTTAGTTTTACTAGGCTTGTATTTTGGTCCACTGTATACAATTTATTCCTGAGAAAGGATGGATGGAAAAAAGAGGAGAAGGAAGGGGGGAAAACAGAGGGGGGACAGAGGGAGCTAATGAATCCCAAACTGCCAATCCGTGCCCATTCCAGGAGCAGCAGCAGCAGCTGTGCTGTGGTTAGGATTTACTGAGCAAAACAAACAAACAGCAAAAATAAATGGATAAACACTCATTGTGGGTCTGTGTGGGTGTGTGTGAATGTGGGTATGTGTGTATCTTGGAGTCTGCTTCTGCACATGGGTCCTTTATTTGTATATTTATGTGCATATGTAGGTGTGAGTGTGTGTGTGCCGTCAACTTCTCTGTAAATGGAATGAACGGCTGCAGCTCTGGGGCTAAAAGTAGACCTGTGCTATTCTACTATGCGCTGGCAAAATGCTGCAATACTTCAAACAGAGCCCATGCTGGGTTGGCCTACATACTGCAACTCCTCCTCGTGCAGCACCAAGTTTGCATGGCACCAAATACAGCCAGCATGGTGCAATTTAGCTGAGCATGGGTGTTCTTCAGCTGGCACTGTTTTTTTGTTTTTTTTTGGAATCATTTTTCTTTGACTATTAGTCATCCCTCATTTCACAAATGTAGTAATAACTTTCTTTTAGCAAATTTTAAACATGATAATGAAGAATGGCTCAATTTTGGATAACCATTCTCTATCATAGTTCTGTTATAAATTAAAATATTGCTGGAAAAGTGAGCCTTTCAAGTTCAGTATTTAATAGGTTTACTAAAGAGTGTGTTTCCATTATTCTGTGTCTCTTGTCCAGCTCCCTCTTTGGGACTTCTGGTTTCGGCAGATGGAGGTCCACCAATGACTCAGGTTCTGCTCAAGGTTGCTTCCTGTTAAAAAAAAGTTTTTCCTTGCAAATCTTGCCAAAGTGCTTTCTCTTGGTGAAGTCATTTTTGTTCGCTCTAATATGATATAACAGAGATTACAATATAGACCTGATCTTTTTCTAAAGTTTCCCTTTGGCTTTCTTTGTTTCTACACTGCTAACTAAGTGTAAGTATTATTATCACAACGACGCACACACACCTGTACCCGCATCTCAACAAAGAAATCCCGTCCATCAAAACTAACCACAGCATAACAGACATTCATAAAGACGTCTGATGTTTTCCCCGTCCATGGCAGAGTAATTAAAATATGCAAATAATATGATAAAATGCATTTCACTCTGATGGTGACAGTGTCGGATATGCTGGATGCCTTCAGTATTGGATGGTTATTGTCAGATAAGGATGCCTCACATCAAAAATGTTTACGGCATGGTCTTGTGTTTGTGTGTGAGACAAAGACAATTCTGAGTTTTTATCTGCAGTGACAAGGAAACCAATCTGACTCCTGCTCACTCATATTTGTGTGGAGGACAACTTCTCATATCCCTCGATTGCTCATCCTGCACACAAACACCCCTCAACAAACACACACACACGCTTCTGCAAAGCTTTGATTATTTTGACCTTCCACTTGCATGTATATTGAGTAAACAATTTAGATAAACATTGTTCTGGAAAAGCGTGCACTGCCATCTCCTTCACAATTGTGTGTGTGTGTTTGCTTAGTATTGCGGATCAGGATTCCATTGCACACTAACGCGGATAAGGTGAGCTGAAGGGGGAACACAGCAGAATACACTCCACTGTCGACTTGGTGACCCTCTCCAAAGGAATCTATGCACCTCCACAAGATTTTCATTTAATGAAGGGACGGATAAGGATTTAGTGTTTCCTCTGGGGTTCAAGGAATACTCCTAACACTAGAAGGAAAACCATTAAATTCTATTACATCTGGGTTTCTCTAGAGACCATGAAAAAGTACGATTTTGGAGACACACAATTGTCATAGGCAGCGACACTTTCCATTTTTAAAACTTCTACCCATCTGGCGTTTTTATAAATCCAACATCGGTTCAAAAACATGATATCAACATCATCCCAATTTAAATGATAAAAACATGAACATGATGCCAACACCCAGGCCAACATGTCTTTCACACCTCCCACAGCCAAACCTACACATTTTATTGGAGATGGTGGACGCAATCCTTTATGGGTATTAGTACCTTAATGTGGAAAAACTCAAAACCTGTATTAAGCAACGATAGTCATCATTTGGTCATTCTAAGACAAGCCCTCCAGTGACGAATCATGTCATCCTGATCTTCCAGGCATTGTGCTAACTCACCAATGCTTTCTGCACCTGCATCTTTCCTAAGAACATCCACATATGTTGATGTGGGACACCCTTGTGGTCGATGCCCATGTGTGTGGGCTCCCACAGCACCAGTTTACTTGCTGGGAGCTCCCTGTGTCGCTGGCAACCCCCTACATAACTCCTGGATGGTAATAGTAAATGGGTAATAGTAGTATCACCTACGGTTGTAGTTAAGACCACAGGAACCAAGACCAAGACATACCCAAGACCAGAAAGAGCTGTTTTCCTTCTTTTTTACCGTAATAACGTGGAAAAATAGCCTATCAGAGGTGTTCTTGACCGGTCTTGATTTAAAATCCAAAAATCCAGCCAGTCCGAGACAGAGACAAGACAGAGTAAAAATGCTTTTGATTCCGAGCCGAGACCTTCAGAAAGTGGTCTTGAGCCCGGTCTTGGTAAATTCAAGTACAACAACACTAGTATCACCACAATGCACTAACACGGTATTTGAAAATGTGTACTAATGCATTAAGAAGTAAAATACATCTGGTTAAGGAGTAGCTTATTTTGTAATATATTGGATGGTTTAATCTCTACTTATAAGGAATACACTGTGTTAGTGCTGTCAATGTAATACTTTTTTTAATCATGATTAATCACAGTAGAGGCTGTGATTTATTAAAATGCAAATGAAGCTTTTAGCAGCCTGTGGCTAAACAGCCTAAAAACTTGGTTTAGGATTTTTCGGTTGGCGTGGGTGTTATCCATCTCCTCTAGTGACCGTTTTGAAGTCAGATCGCCCATTTTTAATGCATAAATCTCCACATGCTGTGAATGACTTAATGCAGAGATATATATTTAGTGTCATTTTACTGATAGTCCAACAAATCGATGAGGAACATCAGGCTTCATGATCAAACACAGTTACATGTTACGCCATCACTTCGATCCATCATGACCCTTTTTCTGCTGCTCAGTCACATTCATGTTTTAAGGGGCTAAATAAGATGAATGAGGCTCCGTGCTGATTTGCCTATGAAGCAGGAAAGTCATATGACTAATTTGCCTTCATTTCTTTTGATTAATCACATGCTGAAGTTGACTGGCCAACACTGAATACATTCAATGTATGTGGAAGTATAAAAAATATAATGACACGTAAATATTCAAATAAGTAAAAAGGCCTAAATCTGTACATGCACAGTACTTCAAAAATGAACTGAGTAACATTGCACCAGAATGAACTACAGCATAAATACTTGGAATAAGAAAAGCCCCATCACAGTGACAGGAGGACACATGGTACGTGACATAGAGTGGTGTAGTGGCCAAAGGCTGCTGGGCTATCATCCGCTATTTCAGAATGCAATAAAGACAAACAAACAACTGTGCTGCAGGCTTTTTTAGAGGCCATGTTTTTCTTCTCCACACCATCACGAACAAATGGAAAACACTGCTCCCCTGTGCGAAGCCAGATAACACTGTTTGTCAACCTTATGATTTGTGCCCGGGTCTTTGTCGTATCACTCATTGTTCTGGATGCATGGAGGTAATGCCCTGAATGAAATCGCTCTAAGAGGCAGGAAGGCCACAATATGATCAACTCACAAGACTTGTCCGTCTCGGGAGGTAAACCCAGTCTGTGGAATCTGTTAGATTTGCTGCTTCAAACAGCGGGGAAATGATTTATCTGCAGTCTGCAGAAGAAGAAGAACCAAGGTCACTCACACCGAGACAATTTAGAATTTACAGACAGAACAAACTGAGCCTCTACTGTCTGAACAGAGTGTATAATGATGAGGTGTCTGTGGAGCTTAAAAATGGACTTTCTGTATAATGAATCATTGTCGTGACCTCAAACGGAACTTCTCCCAGATAATAATCAATGTCTCAACCAGAGCCTGGTCTTAAAAAGTGGATATAACCTCTGGATTTCAAAAGTAAAGCCAATACAAAAACCTGCATTGTTGCTGATGACAAGCAGGAAGTGATTCAACTGGCTTTTTGAAAAAGAAGCTCATGTGAGGAGATTTTAACAAGTCATAAAACAGACAGAAATAATACAAATGCCTTTGTATGACCTACAAGAGCAAGTAGGTGTCAACAAGCAAAAATAAGATGCTACAAACATTTGTTTTTAAAGTCACAGCAAACATTCTCAATGAGGTATTTATTAGACTGTTAAAGGAGCAATGTGTAACTGTGACATGAAGCGTTTAAAAGTGGCGCTGCAGTCCAAATTCAAAACATTGAAAACAGCTGTCTCCACCAGCTACCTTCTCCCTAGAACAGATGTGCATGCGGGTTGACATGTCGTGGGAAGCTTCAGTGTTTAGCCAGCTCAGCACCAGTCTTGAGACCTTTCTGCGTGCTAACCTTTCTCCCGTTTTCCGAAGCATCTCAGATATTTATCCTAGTTTTACCTCGTGTCTGGTCGTGGAGCTTATTAGGTCGGGTAGAATCAGTTATATCTGAACCAGTTGGCTTGCCCGCTTTCATCGCTGCAACACCTGTTGTTTTGCCGTTTGCCTGGCAAATCAAGTGGCATCCAAAAACCATGAGGGGGTGCCTTGAAACACCTACCTTCTCTGGTCAAAACAAAAACAAACCATTCCAGACCGGAATGGAAACCTAAGAGGAGGACATACTGGCTGCTGCATTGTTGTCAGAGAAGCCAGCACTTTCACAGTTTCCTTAATGTCTGATGATATAGCAAGGTCACTTTATGATTTAATTCAGTATCTATCTTATATAGTGCTCCTTTAAAAGAAAGCAAGATTTGTTCGTATGTTGAAAACACTGCTTCGTTCACATAGGGCACGACGTTAATCAGAAGTTCCTCACAAGAGCTCTATAGGTGTTTTACCTGTGAATAACAGAATAACATGCTGCAACAGTGACCAGTCAACCAGTGAAAAAAGCATGAAATGTCTATCCAGCCTATGGTAACCATGATTGTGAAGTGCAGCCCCAAGATTCATGCTGCCCTCCAGTCTTAAGTCGTCTTTAATTGTCTTTAATTGAAGAGTCGTTTAATCAAACCAGCACTCCATAAAGTTTATTTACTTAACAGTATCCACCATTTTCTTTAAATGCATGATTATGACCCGATAAGGCAGAAAAAGCAGCACAGCCTGTTTCACTTCCTGGTGTCTTCAAGCAGGGTTTGCTTATCAAAGCGGTCGCCTGCAATACACAATGACTTGGAGTGATTTTTAAAAATCCCATCAGGTCACATGCAAAGGATTATGGTTGAGGCCTCATCTTCGGTCATTATGGCACATGTCTAAGCATTTTATACTGGTATATTGGCTTTACTGGTTTAAAGGAAGCAGCCCACTTTTAGATGAAAATACACTAGGTATTAAAAGTGCACCAAATTTTTACCGTACATGACTAAGCAACTGACGCGCAACTTTAACTTGAAGTTTGGTAGAGATTAATTTCAATTTGATCATGCCTAAATATTCTATAATAAAATGAGATGCCAGTCTTTTAATACCACACTTAAATAAGTTAGCTTACGGTGTACTAGCAGGCCGGGGATTTGCATACATTTTCAGGTGCACAGTGATGAAGCCCTAACTTCACTTTGGAATGATTCACTGTGTTTTGTTTGAATGAATAAATTATACACCCCAAGTGTCGGCATATTTCCCCAGCATACCGTCCTTAGGATATGCTTATTATCACCAGAGCTGGGTAATGACTGGGGGCAGTAATAGCCCTACAGAAACTAAACTTAATAGCAAGAAATTCAAGGAAAATCTCAAATGGACATCTTCATGTCCCCACTGACAGCAGAATTCATTGTAAAAGAGATGAACAATGTGCAGGGTGAACAGGTACTAGGTAAAAGCACTTGACAGACAGCAGCACATAGTGTACCATGATAGGCAATGTGTACCTATTCCTGCAATTTTCCACCACTCGCTCTCTGATATCTAGTGAATCGCTCCCTTGTTACGTTTCTTCTCTCCAATTCATCCAGCTGTGCCTGGACAAGCCCATGTGGTAATGGAAGTTAGTGTGCGTGTCCAGTACTGTATGTGGCATGGTGGGGGTTACAAAGACAGTCTCGAAGCTGCTGACATCACAACTCTGGTAACAAGACTGCAGAGAAGATTTCAACTCCTCTTCTTTTTTTCCCATCTGACTCCCCATCATCTCCCTCCGATCACTGAGTCAGACTTACTGTGAGGCTGAAAATACACGATAAATGGTGGCTGTGGCTGAGTTGGTAGAGTCGGTCGTCTGGGGGTTCGATCCCCAGCTGCTGCAGCAAGACACTTAACCCTGAATTGTTCCTGCTACTTCGAGTGTCAAGCGGTGATGCACGTACATGCGCAGCTACTTTCCAGTTGAGTGACCATCTTGTCTTCATTATATATCTTTTTCACAAGTGTTTGATAACTGCATATGAGGGATAAATGCAATAATATGTCTTTATTAGGGGTGTAACGGTACACGTTCTGCATGTAATCTGCTGCAATAAATACGCCAATGGCATTTGTTATGGCTCGTTCAGAATTCCTAGCAAAAGGCTGTTTAAATGCAAAGGAGAGTTGTGACTGCTCCATGGTCTCTTTTTCCCTAGTTGCAGCGATGTTTACATTCGCGTGGTGCTTTTCAAGGGCTTTAATAAGTTGGACGTGTTGCCAGCAGATGTCCGCTGAACAACGTCGGAACACTACTGTACTCTCGTCTTGTCAACGTGTCTTTGTCCATTATTGTATTTAACTGGGAAACCGAAATGTTCCCACACAGGAGACCTCAACGATAGCAGGGGATCTTCCAGCGGGGATCTTCCTGCTCATTTGTTTTGGCTGCCATGACACTTGCCATCTGCGGTGTGCTCCCGCTTTGCAGTCCGTGTGGGAACACAGATTAAAACATTTTCGTTCCGCGCGTACCCAGATCAGGCCGCTAGCAGACCGAACTGAACCTGACTGAAATGGTCCGGTCCGAGTATGTGTACCTTTACACCCCTAGTCTTTATCTATATCTATCTGTCTTTAAAGAGGACATATTATACCCCTTCTCCACCTTTTCAAACAGTCCCCTGTGGTCTAAATGAAACATCTGTGCTGTGCTTTGGTCAAAATATAACATGAATCAAGCACCAGAGGAGGTTTGTGACCCTGTATAAACCAGCTCTCTCAGAACGCTCCGTTTTGGTGCGTGTGTCTCTTTAAATGCAATGAGCCCCGCTGAGTTTTCCCAGTAGACATCACTCCTCTGTAGCGAGAATAAAAATGAAAGACCTGTGCAAACGTTTTGCTCTAGGCTGGAGGTGGAGTCCATGGGTGGAGAAAACAGGGGAGGGGAGGGTATTTTTTTTTACCAGAATCCAACTTGTGATGTCACAAGTTGACAAAATTTGAAACGGAACATTTTTCTCTGTGTTGTCAGACTTATGCAGACCACAAACAAAGGACTGGATGGATTTATTTAAAATTGTGTGGGTCGGTAGACACTCAAATAAACGTTCAAAAACACTGTAAAAGTGGATTCTTCATAATATGTCCCCTTTAAAGATCAAACATAGATCAAAGAAAGATACGGGCCCAGTTACCGGTATCATATTTTCTCTGTTCTTAATATCGATATTGATTATTAACTTATGACAATAACAAACAGTATCAGAAAGGCTCTTGCAGTTTTTTACTGTAAATGAAAGTTTTCAAAATCTGATTTTTTTCATTGACTGTGATGGCTTGAAGTAAAATCACATTTAGAAGTCATTTCTGAGAGTTTACTTTCTTTATTGTTTCAGAGTTTTTTGTCAAGAAATATATTCTTTGATTCACATTCACATTTAAGCAAATTCGAGAAAGAGACCAAAAAGATTCAAGATCTGTTTTCTTTCTTTATTTATTAAAAAAAAGGGTACACACCCAAAACAGTCAGTCAGTGTCACTCTATGGAAAATGTTGTGATTTCACCTAAAGTGTTGACTCCGGCCCAGTTTTAATGGATTTGAGCTTTGAGCAAAGTGACAATCAGAAGTAACTAATCCTATTCATACGCCACTGATTGGATCAGCGGGAGCAATTTGGGTGTCTTGCCCAAGGACACATCGGACATGTGGCTGCAGGAGCTGGGGAACGAACCCTTGACATCTACCAACTGAGCCACAGCCATAATGTAGTCAGTATTAAGACTTGATTATATGTCTGGAAACTCAGAGATGCATCCTTCATGTTAATGCAGCTTAGTTTCCTGAAATCTTATTGGATATGCTCGAAAGGTCAGCAGCAAACAGGCTCCTACTTTGAAGTCTGAGCACAGTGACGAGGTGACAGAACCTGAGAGGTGGGAAGCTTTCCTGTGCTCTCCTCACTGCAAGACGATGGCTCAAACTGGTGCAGAGATCACACACAATGTCAGAGAGAGAGAGCAGATAGACGGAATTAATGTCAGAAATAAGATTAAAAGAAGTATATACAGAGTGTGCAGGACAGTATTGTATTGAAACAGACAGAGGTAGGGGGAGGAAAGAGTGGGAGGGAGAAGAAAATGTGTACGTGTGTGTATCGTGTATCTACAGAAGGACTGATATGAAAGCTGTCCAAAGTCTTAATGAATAATTCATAAAGCAACAAAGCAACCTGGAAAGTGTTCACTGTGTAACATTTCCTTTACAACAAATTTTATGGTTCTGTACACCACAAATGTCCATTATTCAGATTTTGAATCACCACAAAACGGTCATCTAAAACTGAACTTGTCGCAGACCATAAAAGAACCAAATTAACAATAAATGCACTTAAAGAATTCTCTCTGCCGTTCTTGAGGTTTCAACAATTATTTACACTTCAGCCCTAAGCTCTGGGATTTCATCTGAACCATCCAAAGTCACAGTTTGGCCAATCAATCTGCTTTTATTGTGCCTATTGGAAGTTTTGTCAACAAATACTGGCGCTGACTTTGCTTCTGTTGGACTACCACCAGCACTAAATTTGTAATTAAGCGTCACCTTTTTTAGTTAGTCATCAAACGGTGGACACTTCCTGTAATTCCAAATTCTGCTTGAAAACCATAGACTGTATAAAACATGGATGTAGTCTCAGTGACATCAACCATTGGTTTCTGAAGGGAAGTTTTGAAGCCAAATGATGGCTGTATTCAAAATGTTACCTCAACCTAACTTTCAGTCAAGCTAGAAACAGAGAAAGAGGATGACTTGAGGCAGGTCTTAAGCCTAGTGGCAATGAGCTACAATGCACCCTCTTCAGTCATGTCCTAATGATGCATGATTCTTACCCTTCATAAAATATAAACAAATGAGTTATACAAATAATTCACCCCTCGTACTGTGTGTTCCTTAAAGGTACAGTATGTAGAATTGCATGCTAATGTTTACATTAAAATATCTAACTTCAATTAAAAATGGACTAAACCCATGTTATATATATATTTTAGTTCAGTACTTACATCACCTCAAATATTTCCAAAAGTTATCACAGCCAGAGAAATCCGTAATTTTATAGTTGTAACGGTACGTGTCTTGTAGGCGGCCGCCATGATGAGCTGCCACGATAGACAGGTAATGTTGATCGTCAAGGAAACACCGGATGTTACGTCAAAGACCGCTGCATAAGCTAGCACTAGCTGCTACTGAAAGCTGCCGTTCTGTTGCTGTATGTGCTGCTGTGATAAAAACGTCATTTAAATTATATTTGGATACATCGTCAGTACACATATTGTCTTTCTCAGGTCGGTTTCGCCCGTTCGTATTGATTCAACACAGAGTTCCTTCGTTTTCTCCCATAATACCCCGCGAGACTCGACGTCATCTTTTGTTGTTGTTTTGATTGAGAGCCCCCCAGCGGCGGATTTTACATACTGTACGTTTAAAGACATTAACTATTCAGACGAAAACTTTTTTTCATCCAGGTTGTGAACATGTTTATATCTGCTGTAAAAATGGGCTTTTATGAATAGGTGTGTATGTGACCTCCAGGTCACCAGCCAACCTCAAGTGGACACATGAGGAACTGCCGTTTTTTGCACTTTCACATTGGCTTCATTTTTCAACACCAGAGGTTGCTGCTTGTTGAAAACATAAAAGGCTCAAGTCTCGCAGGATATAGTTGGACAAAAAAGGCTCAAAGTTCTGCTGTTTTCTACCACTCCCTTCCTCTCAACCTTTGCTTTCTTCTTCTTCACCCCCACCCCAAAGCTCCAAAAACCTAAAACCATCAGTCTTTCATGCTGGCTGCAGTCTATCATCCTCCCACAGCATGCAACTATTAGACTTATCTTAGCCAGAGTTGCTCCTAATTTGGCAGCCTCTGAGCTGTGGGTGTAGTGTGATGAAAGTTATCAGAGTGAGGCCAGCTCCCTATTTGGCAGGCAGAGGGGCAGTGCCACCAATGTCTGTGTGCCACGTTGATTAATAAGCAGTGGCAGAGCGGCTACGCTAACAGACCGGCCTGCCTGGCCACTTCAAGTGCTCTGGTAAATTAATGCCACACAAATACACAGACGAGATGTGTTTACCCACACATCTACACACACTTTTACTCCTTTTTCTCTCTCATGTGTACTCACAAAGCGCACACACACACACACACACACTCAAAACCAGAAGCAATAATGCAGCCGGTTTGCTGATAACACAGTACAGACTGACTGAGGTGTAAATTAACATAAACATGAGGGAACACACACACATTTTCCATCACCCGCTCCCACATAGTCAAGTATATTTTAACACACATCCAATAAAACACAGCTTCATCGCTGTCATCTCTTTCAGCAGAGCCGTATTTGAGTGGCAGCTAATCACAGCAGTGTTATCGCATTTCTTTAACGCACCATTTCTCTTAAGCAAAGGAGGCAGCAAAGCATAACAGAGTACTTCCCACTTCTGTTGCCATTAGTTACCGATGACATGTCAGAGGAGGAGCAAATCAAGCACATACGGAGCGTGACATACAACAGGAGATATGACTCAGACGGATATAAATGAAAGTAAGCTAATAAAAAAACGTGACGTGTATTTGTCTCGTCATGTTTATGTCCTCTTATATGGCAGTTGTTAAGCCTTTTGTTTGATTTGATCTTTTTATCCATTTATTTGTTACATGAAAGGCTCAGACAGCCGAGTAAGAACAGAATGATTGAAACGTGAGGGAAAATGAGGAACTATCTTTCAGCGCTCAAACTGAATTCAAGTGATAAATAACTGATGACTAATGAGGTGCAGAACATTTATTTCCAGAATGATTTTATATTTAGAAAGACATCCTCAAAGTTGTGTGGATAACTGTATTCTTTGGTTTTCTTCCTGCAGTGATCACACTTCCATCTTTATAAATGTTGTGTTAAACAGGAATGAGAAAGTAAAGACAATGAAAAAATGTACAACAGTTATGTAAGAAGCAGGGTGCAAATGAATCCCTAATTCTCAAAATTTTAAATGTCACTTACTCATTTTCAACCAGTTTAAATAAGTCTCAGAGCTCCACAAAACATGCTTTTGAAGTTTCTTTATATAAATACACTCTGATCCTGTATTTGATCATGCCTATAAACCCCTCTATTTCAGCCCGGCTCAGAACAGGCTGTTTCTGTGTCTGTAGCTTTAAATGTAAATGAGCTGTGTCTGACCACGCCCCTCTCTGGAAGGGCTCGGGTGGCTTGAGCTTTTTTGCACCATGTCCTATTGTTTACGGTGAGAAGGCAGACTCAGAGGGCAGAACAAACACCTAGCTGTGGGAGTGTCACCCACCTGGGGGAGGGGTTACCGCCCTTTGTGATGTCACAAAGTGAAAATGTTCAAACAGCCTCTTTGAGCACACATTTTCTGAAAAGTGGAGCAGGCCAAAGATGGAGAGGATGGACTTTTGCCATAACCTGGGGGGTTTGTAGAGAGACTAGGAATACATATTAGTGTTCAAAAAACATGGTGAAGTGTATTTTACATAATATTCACATGCTGTTCATTTGCTGAAGAGAAAAAGTTTCTTTATGCTCAACTTAAATTTAAGTTCATCCCATTATTGGACGCATTATAAGGGTAAAGACTTGTGGCAAGCAAAAGCTGTTTCTTGAATCATACACTGAAAATGTGAGTGAAGTACGAGGCATCCTGTGAACAGATAACAGTTTTTGAGTTGGCCATGTCAGAGACAAATAATTTAAATATTTTTTTCACGGGAAATCTTTAAAGAATACGCTATCTTTACTAACATTTGGACTGGAAAAGTCAAAAAAATATTCCTATTTTATTACATTTCATTTTTCAGATTGTTCTCACTGTTAACACATCCTATGATGAAAACCAGTAACATGTGAGTCCCTTCCTCTAGCAATGTTCTGTATTCAGTCAGCCTGTTGCACTCGGCCTACTTGTTGGTCAGCATGTTTCTCTTTAAAAAGAGGACCTGTTACACGTTTGGTTGTTATTTTGAAATTCATTCAAAACAGATGGAAACTGTATTTCAAGTGACAGTTCTGAAACAGGAGCAAATCTGAGCATTTGTTGGGGACTATTTCTAGCGGCGGAATAATACCAAAAAGGGCACAATAGTGGGTATGGTGTACCAAACAACCAAATTAGTTTATAAAAGGCCAATATAAAAGAGAAAATGTTTCATTTTTCTCTTAATAAGATGATTTTTGGGGCGTTTAACCTTTATTTGATAGGGAAAACTGTAGAGACAGGGAATTGCGAGAGAATGAGGGATAACATGCACCCAACATTTTCATTTTAATGATGGGGAGTTAGACTAATGCGAGGACTGTAGCCTCTGTACATGGGATGCCCACTCAAAAACTGAGCCGAACCAGCGCCCTTAAAAAAAGTATTTGAATGAATGAGTATATTTAAAAATAGTATTTAGAAGTTATACTTACTTTTGACATAACAACATCAAATCAAAGACTGTCAGATGCCTTCATAGTGCGGTGTTCTTTTTTGTGACCCTCATATGCCGCTACAGATGTGTGTGTGTTTTCATGTGTGTATATCAATGGTTGTATTACCATAAGCTACAGGTGTAAACAGTGGTGGGTCTCCATCAAGGTGTTTGCTTGGGGACTAAAAGAGAACAAAACACGGGCAGGTGGCCTCACACACAGTAGGATACAAAGATACTCACTTATTCACGGACGCAGCATGAGACAGTGAAGAGGAGTATACACACACACACACACACACACACACACACACACACACACACACACACACACACACACACACACACACACACACACACACACACACACACACACACACACACACAAAACTTTTAAAACAGGCTCACTGACACAATGGCCATATTTTGGGCTTAGCTACATGCATGGAGTGTGTGCATGACTTTTTTCCCTTTTGGTTTGTGTGTGGGCCTTTGTGCGAGCGTGCTGTATCCCAGTGGTGCAGTGAGTTTGTAACACTCAGACGAAGCCCTCTGGACGACTGTATTTCTTCACACACCTAAAAAACACACGGCTCGGCCATGATGTTTTGCCAGTGTCCCTGTTGGTAAAGGATGAGTGTCCTCTTATTGACCTTGAGTGTGTGTTGAAGGGAAAGGCTGTTTGACATTGGCTACCCACAATTTCCGCCCCGACAGGAGAGCCACATCAACTTATCCTCTGCTGTTGTCAAGCCCACCGTTGCCTGGCAACTGGCCAAAGGTAGCACATCACTAGTGATGGCAAGAGGGATGACGACCTGTCTCTCCTCTCACCATTTGTCTGGTGTCGCTGCTCTAATTTGTGCCTGTCCTTCAATTCTTTCTATTTTAGAACTTCCCATTCAACCTGTTGTTTTCAATCTATCATCACTTATAATCATCTGTATTATAAGAAGAACTGTAGTCCAATGCTTTTTCAACCTTTTTCTATCTCTGTCTGTTCTCTTTCTTAGGGACTTGTCAAGATGCCTTTAACTTTTAGTACACTAATTAAACTAATAAAAGCAATACATTTGACTTTGATTGAAGTATAAATGAGACATTTACATAGATCTTTTTTTTTCTGCCGATTTAAGTTAAAAGTCAAAATGCTCATAAAGGACATCTCGATTTTGTAAATGTTTTGACTTCATTTTTGATATCCAAACTTAATCATCTCATTGTAAAAATGCAATCTTGATTAATTTAGTTCCTAATAGAGTTTAACTAATTTTAATGATTTAAGTTAACACTAAAACTGAAAGTTTGACCTCTTTTTTTAAACTTTTACCCGGTTGAATACATATACTGTATATTCTCTCTTTTATTGTGAAAAGTTGCCTGAGCAAGAGAAAGGAAAAAGACATCCTGTCCTGGAATGAAACCTGACTTTGCTGTTATAAGTGCTCACTTGTCGGCTTTTATGCCGCCTTGTTCCCCGCTTTTGTCATTCATACTTTTTCCCCTCTCCCTCTCCTTCTCTTTCAAACACAAACACAAACCTCTCCAACCTGTTTCATGCTCTACTTCCTTTCCTCTCTCCTTCCAAACACCAGTGACAGGTCAGCCATGGAGGAAATGACAGACAGAGTTGGTTTTCTTTCAACTACTGAGAATCACAATGTGACAGAATTAGACGGAGAGAATGCAAATGCTGCATTTTGATAATGCTTTAATGTTTTAATCATTTCCATACACTTCTGTCCACCATCTGTAACTTCTCACCCTTCATCTTATCCCTGGAAAAGATTCTTTAATACTACATGCTCTCTGCTTGGAATATTTTATATATATTGTTTCTTTGCTTCCTGCTGACCACTTCTCTTTCCTCTTCCTCTTCCTTCACCTTTTTATTTGTCTCCACTGCCCTCTCTTCTCTCCTCATCTTTCTTTCCACATCATACTGGCTTCACTCTGGATGCCTGGCTGTGTTTGCGCTGAGGGCAGCACTTTGTCACGTTCCTCATACATATGCAACACACACTCCAGGTAAGACAGAGCGAGAGAGAGAGAAAGAGAGAGAGAGAGAGTAAGGGAGGGAATGGGGAAGTGAACAACACTAAAGTGAAGTAATGAGGAGATGGAATAGGTAATGGAGGACACAAATGGAGAAATGGAAAGGAGAGGCACGGAAGGAGCAGGAGATGGGAGGATGCATGGAGGTGAAGAAGACAGAGCGATTAAGACGGAGAGAGCAAACATTTGACTAGGACAAAGAAATGACAGGAAGAGAGAGAGAGAGAGAGAGGAGGAGACGGCGAGAGATGGAGTGGACAGGAGTCAAAGCCATTAACCTGCAGGCTTGGTGGTGCTGCCGCTGTGTGTGTGTTTGTGTGTGTTCGTGGTTCATAGGTGGATGGAGACATAGTCGTATCCTGGGGCCAAGCCAGCCAGGTCTGATGTCAACTCAACCCCTCCCGTCTTCTCCAGCTACCAAGATGGATGGCCGGCAGTGCTGGCTAATCACACGCTCCGCTGGCCGGGACACATGCACCCGAGGCCATTGGACACATGCAACTCTAACAGGTACTATACATCCCTGAGGGGCAGGTGTGCAACAATGTGTACCATTATAAACCCGACCTATAGTGCTGGTTGTGCCTATACGCAGTAATGTGTTGAGACAGTAATGCATTCATGTATGCAGGCAAATGGAAAACATGCAAATATTTGCTCTGGAAGCTGTTTACATGCATGTTTGCAGAAAAAGAAATCAGAGGATTTTTAGTTTTTGATTTAAACATGAATAGTGTCAGTATATTTAGATCTGTAATTTAGCAGAAAACTCCTCTGATTGGTTCTCCTGAGGGCTCATCAAATACGATAGATTAGTCAGTGGACTATCACTTCAAAACATGATGATGTGGTTATCCCTATTGCATCAGTTTTTTAGGAACAGACATACAAAAATATCGTATATGAGGTAACTACATGTAAACATAATGAGGCAACGCCTTCAAGCTGCGTCATTTTCCACAATCACCTGTCAACACCTCCTTGCAATTGGCGGTCTATTTAAGCTGCAAGATTTCCAAACCTCTGCTCTCTCATGGCCAGCTCTGACCTGCATCAGTACTGTTCTATTGCTTTAAGAACCAGCCACCTGTAAGTTCCGACTACGGGGTAAAAGATAATATATCACCATCCCTGAAATATCTGCAAGTAAAATAATCCGTAAGGAGCGATGACGCCAAACACAAATCATGTCATCACCAAATACAAATATGTGCATGCCAGTGTTTTCAAAGTGGGGGCCCAGACCCCCTTTTGGGTCCACAGGGGGTTCTAGGGTGGTCGCTGAAACTTTTAAGCTCTTTCAATTGGCCGTGGGTCATTGAGTCCTCCTGACTACATTCAAATAATAAAAGAATGGACAAAGGTGGACAAGAGTCTCTTATCAAACTGTTCATGGTGTTGCAAATGGAAGCACAATTAGACAGTGATGGAAGGAGCCGCCTTACTTCCAAACTTCACATAACTGGGAAATTGCTGTTTAAAAAATTGGCATGCTTGTTTGGATTATCTCTTTTGGAATTGTTACACGAAAATTGTTGGGCAGTACAATGACAAAGCACTCCAATAACTGGAAAAGATAAATCAATGATGTGTCAAGTTTCCTTCACTAAATATTTGGCACTATACAAAAGTTGCATATCAACCAAATTCAAGTTGAACTGTGGGTTTTGTATGTTTCAGAAGAGCTGGATGGTGTTTCCAGCTGTGTTTGCTACAGAAACTCCAAAAGAAGACAAATTGAGGGAAATACTCTGAAAAAACATGCCTGCTGTTCTGCAAATGTATCCACTCATTCGACCACATTTGTCCCTTCCTCCTACTACCACAGAATAATATTGAGCCTGCTGCTGATCTATCTGAGAGAGTTTTTAGAAGAGGCTGTCCCCCCCCCCACACCACCTCCTCTCTCATTCGCACGGATGAAAGATTCAAAGTCCCCCCCCCATCCGTCTCTTATTTCAACATGTCAGAACTTGGAGTTAATAGTCTGCTAATTACCTCTCAGAATCCCTCATTTACCCCAGAATCCAATCACTCTCTGATTATAATGAGAAAATTATGATAGACCGTATTAAAGATAGAATATGGGATTGATTGGTCCGAAACGAGACAGACGGCGAGAAAAAAAAAAAAAAAAAAAAAGAGCGGGAGAAGTGGAGGAGATGGAAAGAGGGCCAGGGACAGAACATTGGAGAAAGAAAAGAGTGACAAAAGCAGTAGGCTGGACAAAGAGGAAGAATTAAGAGACAACAATGAACATGGAGAACAGGGAGTACTTGGCCAAAGAACAGAAGAGAAGAAACTGAATTAATAAAGCACTAGCTCATGGAAGTGGCGTTAAACCAAGAGACAATCAGAGTGTATGTATACGTGTGAAAGTGTTTGTTCAAGCCTTGGGATGAATGGTCGCAGATTGGTTGAGGTGATGTAATCGCAGCTTGTAATTATAGAACGGTTATTCATATACGGTCATTTATCCTGGCCAATGGCAGGGCTTACACATTTACATGTACGGACACACACAAATCTTTATCTGATGGTCTCAGACTAATTTTTTTCTGCAGCTGAATAACATCCAGAACCACACACACACACACACCTTATTCCCTGAAGATGTAGGTTTTTCATATATAGTAATGAAACTGTGTTATCTCTGAATTCTATAATTCATGCTGTAAATGTGTGCGCATTTATGTGAGGCTGGATGATATCAGCACGTTGTCTTTTCTACAATGGGTGCAGGGAGGGAGATTAAGGTTTGTAATAGCCGCTTGGAGGAAATTAATCACGTTTTAATGACAGTGTCCGTGGTAGGGAAGGCGCTGTTAAGACGGTGGAAATTGACGGAGGTGATGCTGGTGGTGATGGCGGCGTTAATGGAAAAGGAGGCTTATGAGAAGTGTGTGTGAAAGAGGAAGAAGCATCAGCAGTTGTGTGCATGCTTTGCTTTCAGTCCTGAATCCAGCAGAATAAGTAGAGGTGCACTGATTGCATTATCTTTAGCAGATTCTGAGGTCTGACCTGCCGAAAGAGCAGGATAGAGACCAACATTTTACATCTTTAAGGTTTAATCATTCTTGGCACATAAAACACATTCTTTACTTAAATGTCAATTTAATGTCCATGATTGAACATTGACTAATTTTCTTTAAAATTTTCCAAACTGCATCAGGTCACGCGACCATCTCTCATTCTCACTCAGACAAATCTCAACCACAACATTTCAAGTGTCAGAATAAAACCAAATGACGTACTCAATGATCTCGCAAAGGTGTGCGAGAAAATCTAAATATACCCTACGTAAATATACTGTGGGGTAAGCAAAGTCAAACTCCCCCTTGGTTTGTTGTTTTCAGCTCTGTGTTCACACTGATAAGATGATGTTTCCTTTATTTTGCGAAGAGTCTCAAAAAATTTTCACAAGTGTGTTTCATAAACCCCTCTCCTTCCAACTGTTATATCCCTGCTAACACGTGGGCGAAGAGAGACAGCCACGTCCACTCAGGAACGCTGTAGGTAGAGAGATAATGGCGGAGTTTTGTCGCAAGAGTACAGTACAAGGTGAACTAAACAGACTTTCCAAACTGAAGAGAATACTTTCCATAGCCTAATTTGACAAAAAGATGACAACTGAATCAGCTTGAAGATGCATATCATCGCTTCAAATTCATCGCAGAATCTTGTGTTCAGCTGCAAAAGGGACAGGAACCCCTCCTGTCCCTTTGGAAGCGTGGAGACGGCAGGAGGGGGGAGCTGAGGGATAAAGAAGGTGTGTCTGAAGAGAGCATTGTTTTGGTCTGAAAAATTGATCTGAAAATCAAATAGTGAGCCTTCAAAATTATTCAAGAGTTTTATTTTCTGTGATGAGGTCACATTCTAGAAAGATTCAGTCATTACCAAAAGTCTCTTGTTCCCTTGTTGTTTAATGTTACTCATAAATAAATCAAATAAGACAAACAGAGCTTCACGCTCTTCATCTGATTGGCACAGAATCTGATATATTCTACATTAACGGCTGGTCACTGACTACAGTTGTTCACAGGCTGTAGATCGGCATATTCTGGTCACCAGCTGATCAATCAGTGCACCTCTGTATATAACTTTCATCAATTCAATTGATCACCCTCACACCTAAGTTAAAAGCAGCTGATAATGACAGGCAGACTGCACAGCAACCCCTCCACCTCCCCTTCTTTCAGTCTCCCGCTCCAAACCTTTTTCCTCCCTCTCACAACCTCAATCACTTTCCCCTCGCCTCCCATCTCGCGATAAGCGAATCTTGAGCACATCTTGACCGCAGTGAAAAAAAACTGAAATAAAAACCTGCTGCATGGATAACATTTTGGGTACGTATGAATGCGGTGTGGGCTGTTTTTTTTTTGGGATGGGTGGGCGGTGAGAGGTGGAAATGCAGGGTACTCGTCCTAACAAAAGGCTTTGTGCTCTCATTGTTTTTCTGGCAGGGCAAACAGGGTGTCTGTGGAAAGGGCGATAAGAGCAAAAAATAAATAAAAAAATGATTCCATTAAATAATATCCCTCTCCTACCGGAACTGGAGGTGGTGTGTGTGTGTGTGTGTGTGTGTGGACGAAAAGAGCGAGAGAAAGAAAGAGAGAGAGAGAGATGAGAGCATTAAGCCATCTTAATACTGTTGTTTTCTTCGGGGAGTTTGCAGCGATACAGTGTACATGCACATTTCCATTAGCACATAAGCAGGATTAGGTGTTGTGTGGATGGTATGTCAGTGCTGATAAGATGACTTGACTGGCATGTTTCATAGGATTACACTGGGTGCTAGCCTCAACCTTGTTTGGATAACCACTGCTGCTGCCTTGCATTACAGTGTGGGCAGTTTGTTCCAAACACACACAATAGGGCTCCAAGTACACACGTAAAACCATGCCAAAATCATAGATGTGAGATAGAGGTTATATATTTATGGTTTTGAAACTGTAATGCTCAGCGCGACCCTGTTGGTGAGAAGATCAGATGGCTATTCGGCTGTTGAAATTGGCCAGCACTGTGATAGCTATCAGCAGCAGATAGCCACAACGATTAAGATGCTAACGATAGCATAGCAGTCTGTGGGCCTGTAGCGAGGCCCCGTTAATCTTCCGCACCGCCAGATGACCGTCCTTAATCCGCAACAGGTTGGGATGAAACATTTCCTGTGTTGTGTCCTGACACTGTAGCGAAGAGTGATGACCTCACTGTATGGATTGCTTCACCGGGTTGTCTTGTGATGTTGGACAGAGCACCGCTAAAAGGAGGGAGAGGGTGCTGAGCCAACGAAAGGAGGCAAAGGCAGTCGATGCGCCATTAGACTTGCTAATTATTATTGTATCCAGGATAAGGGTTACACCATCCGCAAGAGAGCAAACAGGGTCACACTTTAAAGAATGTGGATGTCTCTTTGCATTATGTGTGTGTGGGGTTTGTGTCTAAAGTTAAGGGGATGAAAAAGCATCTGGAATACAGGAGGGTGCTTAGTTAACTTCCTATTAAAATGTCTTCATCCCCTTTGAATGTTCTTGTGATTTATTGCCTCACAACGTTGAATCAAAGTGGATTAAATGTGGCTTTCTTCAAATAAGGAAGTCGACATTTTTCAAACATGTCCCTTTAAGATAGTATTTCCATTGCAATAGGTGTGTCTAGAGTTTTTTTATGACTTCATCTATTTTCACTTACAATAAAGTGACATAAGGATGGCGTACAAGTGAATTCAGGACATTTTGACCTGATTTATTTTGTGCCGCGTCAGCTATGTAATAGTGTGACATCATAACAGCCCAACACAGTGTAGCCCGCTATTAATTAAGTTCAACGAAGAAGAAGAACGGGACACAGTAAACAAAGGGTCCCTTTCAGGTCGGATCGGTACCTTTGGCACCCCAACAGAAGGGTACCAAAAAAATAGGACGGTACAGATCCCTTATTTTGACGGTGGAAACGCCAATAAATGGGTACCGTACTGAACTGAACCGCTTGGTGGAAACATAGCTTATGATTGCCGCCTGTGGGAGTTATATTGTACCAAAGGAAACTTTACTGACAACTATCAATACTCTGTCCTGATTTAACTCGTACAGAATGAGCACTCCATGGGACCATGCAGTGTTAGCGCCTTAAACAATTCATTCACAGTGTAGGTTGACATTCTACCAAAACATGTATCACATGGTTCAGTGTATGCCTGAACTAACTAGTCTAAATATTGTCAATAAAAACAGCTCAAGATCTCCATTTATTTCAATACACCACTCACAGCTACCTCTGTTGTTTTGTGTTTGTTGTCCATTTCACAGTTACTTTTGAACTCTACCCAACTACATGTTAGAAAAATACCGCTCTTTTTATTCCACTACATTTATTTGACACGAAGGAAAAACTTGTTTTCATTTGCACTTGGAAGAGACACAAACTCTCTCACTAAAAAATGAATAGCCTCCCGGTTCTGCAAAGACAGCCTAGATAATCAAAGTGACATGCAACACAGAGCACCTGAATTTGCTAAATGCTTTCGTTTACTCCTCTCACTCTGAGCACCCAATCCGTCAGTGGAGGCCACTGGGGAGTACGCGACTTTTAAGGTGTCGTTTTTATTAATGACAACAACAGGTAACAACATTATCGGCCTCAGGAGGGAAGAAGACAGAGAGAGAGAGAGAGAGAGAGGGAGGGGAAAGGGATGTAAAACAGACAAACAAGTGAAGTGAATAAAAGGAGAATGTGTCGGATAATAAGCAATGACAAGGGAGGGGGAAAAAAAGCTTTCTGAATTAAAGAGTTACGAGGAAGAAACATAGTTGTGTCTCATTAAGAGGAGCTTCATCGGGTTCACAAAGAACAGAACAAGACGGGCTTGTGCTGAACACTGTCAACTTCACGCTCACTTGGGAGAACAGAGTTCGGTCGGCAAAACAAAGCGTTTCACACGCAGAACATCAGAGGAGGGAAAAACGGAGCTCGTTTTTTCGAGACGCCTTTTTGAAATCTAAGAGGGCGTTATACTGGATGGGGACTTCATTAGGAAAACATTTTGACCTTAAAAGGCTCCTTCCGACGTCGACTTGGAGACGCACTAAGTTTTTGCAGTTTGTGAAAGAACTTTTTCTTTTCAGTGCTGAAAAATAACCATCATTTTCAACCTTTTAGGAACTTGTCTCCAGGTGATGTTTCCATCCTAGACAACAACTTATCTGTAATAAACATCTCCAAAAGACTCTCTCCATTTGTCAAGTCTTGCAGCACTCCTTAGGGTGATTTGACGTGATTTAGTGTCAGATCACGGCATTTAGTGATGAAATTTTGACTGATAGTGCTGGGCATTTCCCGGCCCGACCTGTCTGCACTCTCTGCCCTGATTATCAGGCAGTCACCTTGTCGAGGAACACACACACACACACGGGCAAAATGTCAGAACACACACACCGCTCGTCATCTGTGAATTCAAGTGGACAAAGTGCAGCGCTTTGCCTCAATTTTAGTTGATTACTCGTCTTTCCTATATTCACTCTACTGAAAGCGGGTCTCTGTGATGCTATTCAGTCAGTGAATGAGTGAGCCAGTCACCTGGAGAAAGACGGAGAGAGAAAAGGTATGAGGGGGACAGAAAGTGTATGTCACATGCCATTCAAGCAGCCAGTCAGTGGAAAGTTTTTTTATGAATTCATCAGTCCACATGCAGAGATGAAGCAGTGGGCAAGGCAGAGGGGCAAACAAATTCCACTCTCTCAGCAATATTATCATTACTAATAATGTGGGATAATTATAGCTATATACCACTCACTGTCCCTCCAGCACCTCCCTCCCTTCCACTGCCCGCTCACACCAGTAGCGTTCTGAATTAATAAATGAAAAATTTAAATGTGGGGCTTCCGTAGGCGCAGTCAACAGCTCAGGAGTTTGCAGGATTCTCTGCCGCCTGCCTGCCTGGCTGCGATCGACAGTGGCAGCGGCTTCACCCCGTTCATCCGGGCCCTGATTCATAATTAATGGAGGTTATAATTGCAAAGCGAGAGCGGCGAGAGACAGACAGCGAGAGAGGGAGAAAGAGACGGGAGCAATAATGAAAATTAAAAAATGCACACACACACATACATGTGCACGGTTGACATTTTACACGGTTTTCATTTAGCCAGCCTTCCATTTCTTATATCATTAACATTTACACACAAATGCACATCAACATGCTCACACACCCTCCACCGAATCGCTAATGAAATCACTGCCGTCCGCTCGTCCGATTGAGAGTCTCATCAGCAGTGGGCGGGGAGGTCGGCCACTCAACGCAGAGTTTATCTTCAGTTCATAAACGGAAGTTGAAGATTCAAATTTGCTTCTCATTTCACTGTTTTTGGTCAGAGAACGAGAAATGTGTTGACCCATGGGAAAAAAAGATTTCTCCTACAAAAATGTGGAGAGGAGTATGATTATCCCGAAGCAAGCTTCCACTTCTTCAGAATCTCAACACTTAGTATCTTCAGTATCTCAGATGATTCCACGGAGAGCAACAGAAAGTGAGATAAGCCTGAGTGAACTTTATTGACCTCGTATGACAACAGCTTTCTTTTTACAAACCACAAGTGGACAACTAATCCATACAGGGTGACTAAGACAGAAAGGGTTTATTGAGCTTATTACGATCCATTAGTTGTTACCGTGGTTACTGCTATTCTTCTTTGTGTCCACAGGCAGAACAGTAAATCAAAGAAAAAATCCTCACAACCGGTGTGCCATCCAAATCCTGTAAAAACACAGTGTGTGAAAAAATGACGAGCTGAAAGGCCTGAAGAATATATTCCACACATTTCACATTCTTTTATGTTTTCATTAACTTTTTGATGTAGAGCCTCACTAGGCGATGTTATATATTACTTACTGACAGAATGCTCCTCCTTGGTTTTTGCTCAGTCTACTTTATTGGCTCAAGTAGCGAAAGAGGACTATCCTAAAGGTAGCAGAAACGTTAACCTCTCTTACCCTTTCAACTCTGCAATAGGAATGGTTTACCACCGCCTACATTGGTGTTTCTGCATATTGTGATTTTATTTCTCTGAGAATCTTCATTTGTTTCATATCCGCAGGCTTTCTACGACTTAAACTTAGAAGTAAGCCAAGTAGGAAGACCTTCATTTTTTATCGAAGTATTGAAACAGTCATAAAAAGTCGAAATCAAAAGATTTAAAATCCTTTTTTCTTAATAAAAAAGAAAGACATATTGATCCAGAACAATTCTGAATGCAGACGAGTGGAGAAATGTCCTTTTAACATTAAGTCACTGTGCGGTTTATCTCTCTCAGCTCGTTCCCAGTTGCTGAGCGCTCGCATCCAATGTACAAATGTAGAACACTGTTTCTTACTTAAAAAACCGCAACATAAACAGCTCCTGCCCTAAGAGGTACCTCATCCAGGTCTATACTACCTCCTGCCCACAACGCCCCGGTCCTGCTTTCACAACAGGGCCCTAACCCCCAGTTCACACATACTCTGTGTGCGCAGCATTTCTTGAACGTCAGCCCAGCGGAGCGCACTCATGATCAGCTGTACACACATCACAGGAGAACTACAAGATCACGCGGGAACAAAGAGAAAACGTGCAAACAACATGTTGCTTTGTCTTTCTGAGGATGATTTGTTGTTCATTCGGTGCCTGTTTCAACATAATGTTGATAAAGTCATGGAAAATACGATTGCGAGTCCGTATATGGTAATTTTTCGAGAACTAGCATGATTTTGAAAGTAGCATTCCCTCAGTGCTCCGTCTACACCAACCCCCTCTCCTCTGTGCTCCCTCAAAAGCCACGCCCCTCACTTACATGCACGAGTGCCGTTGCTCCAGAAGCGGACCTCAGCTCATCGCTTGCATTGTGTAGAAACTACGTCGTCCCGTGTCTCATTCAGCGGAAAGTAAACTCACAGCAGATGGATTTTCTTCGTTCCTTTTTCAGAGCACATGAATTATTCATTTCTGTCAGGAACTAAAGACAACTTCAACCAAAACCTTAAAAAGTGGATCTGGAGAAAATTGCCAACCCTGAGCATGATACTAATGCGACTGATGACGATACCAAGGACGGTGTTAATGTTGATTAGGCTAATAATGATAGGATGATATTGATCATGAAGCTGTGGATGTTTGTGTCTGCTTCTAGTCTTTGTGTGCATTGCCTTTGTGCACTGCCTGTCAAAGAATGCTGTTATATGCAAGTCGTGACCAGAGATATGTTTTTTTTTTCTCGAGATACAAAAAATTTCACACAAACATCATTATCTCAAAAGCGAAAATCACTGCTGTGAAAACATGACAAGACAAGAACAGCTGAGGATTGGTTAATCATCAGCACTTGAGAAGGTAATGAGAAAAAAAAGTGTTTAATCTTATTAAACAATGCTCGTTGATGTGAACAACTGCAAACTGAGAACCTTGAGTCCTTGCTGAAAGTCAACAAATGCAGCTCTTCAGCCTCAGTCGCTCTCCTTTTTGAATGCAGGCACACTCCATTCAGATTCCTCCGTGACTCACTCTATTATCTGCACCTTTATTTACAGAATGCCAGCAGAAAGAAAACACAGCAATAAAGTAACCTTCCTTTGCTTTGACTTTGTGGCTTTCTCGCTCAATGCAAGCAAGGGGAGCTATACTGTAAGCCACAGAGGCCGGGTAGATGTAGGACTTTGCAGAGGATATGAATTAGAGCGATTCATAATTCATTAGCAACCTTGAGAAGAGGAGATAGAGGTGGTGGGTGGATCAAGAGAGAAAGGAAGACGTTGCAAGAGAGTGAGGGTGGAGGAGGGAAGAGGGGCTAGAGGATATTGATTTCCATCATGTTAGG
Source organism: Tautogolabrus adspersus (assembly GCA_020745685.1). Lineage (NCBI taxonomy): Eukaryota > Metazoa > Chordata > Actinopteri > Labriformes > Labridae > Tautogolabrus > Tautogolabrus adspersus. The sequence goes on along the minus strand of CM036556.1, from coordinate 5,590,859 downwards.
GTCAGCTGAACACGAACGTGACTTAGCCATGGCTGGTTTGGTTCAAATCACAGCCATGTCTCTGTAATTAGAAGCCACGGAGGAGCCAGAGCCAGAGCAAGGATGTAAATAGGATGTGTGTGTCAGATACACTTCAAGTGTTTGAATCATCAACGTAAGTTGAGGGCATCTCTGTGATTCCAAGACAAGGTATTGAGCAGGTGCACCTAAATGGGTCAATTCCTTCCTTTTACTTCTCTTACTCTTAATAAGCATGAATTAACTTGGAAAGATATCCCTATCCTTTTGAATGAAATCGGCATAGTCGACCTGCACTTCTTGCTCCTATAGTTTCCACAGCCTTGAGCTGTACTTTCTCTTGTGCGCACTACATGTCCGCATGGAAGATTATTGATCAGTCTGTGCTGCGTTTATTTGATGCTGGTGGACATGGGAGGTTTGTAGTGAAGCCATATCAAGTAAGTTTGAAGTAAGAGATCAAAAGTTCAAAAATGATTTGAGAAAAAATATAGTTGCTCAGTGGTGTTTGGGAGCATTTGTGCCACACATTTTCCCCCATGAGCTGTGAAGTGGGCAGGATGTTACCAGTGGCAATTGCAATGTTTTTGGGGTAATTTTGTGACTAGTCATCCATGTTGGCCTTAAAGTATATTCTACACTTTGGATTCAACGGGGGTCTTCCTGTCATGTCATGTGCCATTTTTCCAAGCACTAAAAATGGCACATTTAGCATCTATACGAATAAATGACGATTGGGCTACATCTTCTACATCTACAGGTACAGTAGCAGTCAACCACTCGCACTGTAGCCATAAAATCTCTTTAAATTGTTGCTGTTGTTGTTGCTGGTACTTTGCCTATTTCCAGCTCTGCAAGCCAAACTCAGTCGCAGCAGATGGCTGTCCAACACAAGTCTTGTTGTGCTCAAGGTTTCTGTCTGTTGAAAGGAAGTTTTTCCTTGCCACTGCTACTTGCTCAATGTTGCTCATAGCGTGCTCATGTGCTTTGCTCATAGTGGATTTATGTTGGGTCTCTGTAAATAACACAACAAAGAGTGAAGTCTAGACCTGCTCTTTCTGTGAGGGGTCCTGAGAAAACGTTGTTATAATTTGCCTTGTTTAAATAAAGGTTGATTGATTTTGTGATGTAAAAAACGCTGAGTGGGTGGTATGTTGGCATTGGTATTGGTGAAAGGAAAGTTTCTTCTTATAGTTAGGAAAAGAAAATGAAAGCATTCAATTTAGATGGTTAGTCACATTTATGAGAAATGTGTCTTCAGCTTTTAGATCTATGTATATTACAAAGTTGTAGAAATGTGGGTTATATGGTTAAAGAACAACACCAGCCATTGGATAACATATCTGCTTAATGCAACTAGTGATTGTAATGAGTTGTTCTTGATTAGTTGTGTATTTTCTGAAATTCATGGTTCAGATTTCATTTCCTGTTTTATTTTGTCTTTTTTTCCCCTTGTGTGTGACTTAACTGTCTTATTCCAATGCTTATTTAGCGTTTCCTGTTTTATTTTGTCATTTAAAACCCACTCCTCAATTACCTGTCTGATTTGACTTTTATTACCTGTTGCAAACCAAATTGCCCCTCTGGGACATTAAAGATTTTCCAAATCCAAAAAAATCCAAAATCCTGTGTTTTTCCTCCGCAAGGATTGTGTGCCTCAGCCTGACTGATTTCACCTGCATCATTATCCTCACCTGTGTTTCATTGCCTAGGTGTGTATTCAGTCTCCTTCCCATCTGTGTCAGTTTGTGATTTCTTCCTCCCTGTGTTCATACGTATTTTATCCTTGAGGCGTCTCAGTGTTTAGATGGATTTTAAATCGGACTTCTAAAGGACATTGTTGTTTTTAGAAAGATTTCTATTTCCAAGCACTCTGTTTTTTTATTGTTAGTCTTACTTTTAGTGGATTTTGATGGTGGCTCCTTTTGTTTTTCTCTCTTCAGAGGATTTTTGTAGTTTTTTTTAGGTTTTGGTAACCTTTGACTCTGTAAGAATAAGACTTTGTTTTTGCCTTTTTGTTTTATTACGTTCATTTTGGTCTGCCCTTCTCTTTGTTTTGATATTCAAACCTTGACAGTGCTAACAACAGTTATAATGCAACACTAAACTGTAACAGAAAAAGACATGAAGCATCGAGAGAGGGACCTTGAGAACACTTATTACAAGAAAAAAACATCATGTCAGTCGTGTTAAATGGATTTATGATCAAGCTAGGAAGATCTATAATATAAAAAATGTATGCTCTTGTCTTTCTGGAGTAAAGTAATGATTTTATGTTGTTATACTTTGATTTTATTTTAACCAAGACTCCAAAGAATATTTTTTTCCCATTCTGCAACTTTTCAAACCCTCGTCATGCTGGCAGTCTGTGATCTTTCTCCTATCCTTCCACTTTACTACTCTGAATCATATTTGGTTTAAGTAATGACTAAGATACACAGAGGTTGAGTGATTGATGGGCTGACAGATTGGCTGGTATATGCATTTGGGAAAGGATGTCTGAGCGTTAAATTACTGTCAACAACAACTGAACCAAGGCGAACACAGAACCCCTGTTCTAGCTCCACTCATTCCCCGGAGTGGCCTAAAGAGAGACAGAGAGGCGGCAGAAGATTTGACACTCCTTTGTATTCTTTGACGAGTGTCTGGAGCGGTTATCGTTCTGTCCTGCCCCTCTTTCCTCCCCATCCCTACAGATCGATCTCTCCCCTGGGCCACCTGAGGCAATCAGAAGGTGTTGATTGGTGTCCCTTTCGCTTGCCTGATCTGTCCTTTTCATTCCTCGTCAACTGATACTTCGTATGCACTTGCTCTCCAACTCTTCTGCCCTCATTGCCATCGCTCATCAACCCTTGTCCCTTCCTCCATTGCAATCACCCCCACTGATGACTCTCTCCAATGCTCTCTTTGTCTTTCGACCCACCATTGATCTCTCTGTTATCCTGGACTCTTTGGTCTCTCACGTCTTGCTGTCCCGCAATGCTCAAGGACCATTGAGCAACATTGACTTATGAAATGAAGGAGAGAGCTTCTGAGAGATGCAGCTGTTCCTAAGCATCCTCAGTCGATGCGTTATAGTACTGGAAAATCCAGGGATTACAAAAAACCTGCTTAACAAGGCAAGATTTCTCTTGGGGAACTATTCCTTTTTGTCAAGCTATATTTGCATTTCTTGTACGGGATAAGTACGGGAGTCTTATACAGGAAAAATAGCAAAAATGATTGGTTTTCACGGGTTAACAGGGTGTCATTTCTCCTTTGGTTGGATACTAAAGCATTGAAACACTTTAGGGCCTATTGTGTGACTGTGTCAGAGAACAATTTGAGACAAAAACAAACTCTAATGAAATGGAGAGTGGCAGACAAGTGATCATAAACAAGATTCTGTGATCAATATCAAGTGACGAATTGCACCTCAAAGTTGATTTGGTTGTTATCTGTCCTATTAGGCCAGAGAAGGTCTTTACTTCAGTCTTGGTTCTCCTGTAGTTAAATGGTATTGTGGTTTTCTAGTCTTGTGACAACTCATAGTGCTTTTACATCGCACGTCCATTCAAACCTATTCACACACTGATGGTAGAGGCTGCTATGTGTGTGCTATAAGTGACTAATCCCTTTCACATTCATACACCACAGACTTGGAGTTAAGTGTTGAGCAAGGACACATTGGACATGTGACTACAGCAGCTGGGGATCGAAACCCGGACCTTCCAGTTGGACAACAACCGACTCTACCAACTGAGCTACAGCCACCCCTAGTTGTATCCTTGCTGCAACTCTCCATCATCATGCCACTAGAAACAGCGTCCCTGAGTTGGCAGGGCTGTCAGTCTTCCCCCACGTGGTGGTAGGAGTAACAATTGGAGAGGGAGGGGTTCAAAGAAACATGTATGAAACATGTTTGAGCCTGTGACACATAAACAAACTGAAGGGAAGCTATGTCCAAACAGTTTGAACACAGAGCTGAGAGTTTGACTTCACTCTCTTTTTAGGAAGACATTACTCCTCAATATATCGGATATACTGTATTTGCTAAATTAATATACGAAATGTGGCATGATAAGCCTTTAAGTTATATTTACAGAACATCCAGTCAGAACAATTTACCCTAATTCTTGCCTCTTTTATCCACAGATAGGAAGAAACAATTCCTGCGGTGTATGTTTGCCTGCAGGAAAATTAATGAACCCATCAGAAATACTTGATTTCATACTGGTCAATGATATTCATTATGGTAAATTAGAATCAATACAGGATTGGTTTCCTCTCATACAATCTTAAACACATTTATTGTGAGTGAAATAATCCAAGCTTTCTGGGTAAAAGTGACATATTTAATTTTAGATGTAGTGAAACAAGTAAAAAAAACAACTAAAAACAACACAAGCAAAAACTATTTAAATTCTTCGAACAAGATGAAAATAATGTGTTGTCACATCGGTGCTGCATCGGCTCATGGAGACCAGAGACATGACCTAGAAAGACTTGATAAAAGATACAGTCTGCCTTTCGTGGGCTCACACCCAAGCTCTATTGGTGGTTATTGATCCTGTTTGTGCGTCACAGTAACTTTCAAGAATACCATGGGACTTACTGGGCAAAGGATTCAGTGTGTACTTAATGTGTCATGGACATATTTTTGGCAATTCTGTAAAGCAAAGCCAGACCTTTCATTAGCTCATTAAGACAAGATAGGCACATATGGCTAGCAATTTAGATGTTTTGCGGGTTAATATGTCATTTTCATACTCTATAATGGTCAGAAAGTCGGTGAATGAAGGGATAAGGAATCTAGCATAATTGTAGTATAAGTGATGCAAAGTGTTGCATGCTTGAGTATCACACAAATATACTGTTCTGATATATTACCAGAGTCGTGCCTTGTTTGTCTTATCTGCAAGTGTGACCATTCTGCTTGCTGGGTGTTCGTGTGTGGATGCATAAGCAGAATGAAATGTGCACTGGCCTGTTGTCCTCTGCATTCTCGGCTCTCCTCTACCCGGCTGGGCTGTCAGTCACAGTAATGGGAAGGGAAAGCCGGGGCTAAACAGCCGCTAATGGGAGATGACTAGAGAAAGCTTAGCACTGTCCTCGCTAACCACTAATGCAAACCAATGAAGTGGGGAAACCTAGCACTGTGCTGGCTGATGCTAACTGCTAATTTAAATTAATGAAGAGGGAAAACTCTGGTGATGCTAAAACAAACTAGTAAAGATGGAAAAATTAACACTGTCAGAGCTTATGTTAACTATCAATTAAAACCAGGGGGAGTGTCACACTTGCTAATGCTGGTGTGCAAACTAATTAGGGTGGAAAGATAACAGTAGCACTGTCTATAAAAATTGCGGCTGATGACACCAATTAAGATTTCATTTATAATGTGCTGTGTTATTGATTTTTTTTTCAAATAAATTCTCTTTACTGTTGGCTTCTTTAAAAAAAGGTGAGAGGTCGCGGTCAGGTACATAACAGTACAACATCTTTGATGTCAGGGCTTTTAGCTACAGGGAAAAGGAAGGATAAGGCTTCATGTAAAGCACTAGGTTGATATTTGAGGCATTCAGGGTTAAGATATAAAAGCCAATTAAAATTTCTAAAGAGAAAATGTAAGGTGGTACTTACGAAGATGGGATGAATGTGAAATATCCGATCCTTTTGATGAAAGACCAGTGAAGAAAAAAAGGATCTGCTAATTAGTGCTGTACTTTCAAGATTCACTTCAGTAAAAAAAATATTCAAAATAAGCTAACATTTTTTAAACTTCTAACTTGGATTTTCTTTACGCCCTTTAATGTTGAAATTTTGCAGACTGTAAAATTCAAGTGGCGGAAGAAAAGAAGAATCCCGCCCCCTGTTCGTCACATTAGAAGGTGATTGGCTTAGCTTAGCATTAAGTCTTGAAAAAAGGGAAAACATATATGTTGTCGAATGTGCAAATTTAATTCAGGGTAGTTGTCTAGTCTAAAGTTAAGAAAACACTCAGCCAACTTAAACGGCTAATCAAGGGATCATAGCTTGAGCAGGTAAACGATGTCAAATTGGTTTGCAGTGTGGCTAACAGTAACAGTGCTTGCACCGTCTGTCTTTGGTCCTCCTTGCAGGTAAACAAGGTCCACGTGTGTTGTCAGCACACAGCCTATATGCAACTATATCTCCATTTTCTAATCATGAACTGTGCTGGTGTACAACCAGGCAGTAGAGGATAATGGCAGTAGCCAGGAACCGGAACACATTTCACTCGAGAAAATATCTGCTACCCGAAAAAAACAATTGGTATCCTTTACAGAAAAATGGTCCCCATTTATTAGATCTTTAAATATTAACCTGTAGCTTCCTTCTGTATGTGAGCGTATGCCATCCCCCTCATAAATTTGTGATGCTCCTGAACATATTTACTTTGTCTGTGCATATGGTCTGACTCTCCTCTGCTTTATCTCAGCTTATTATCCCTCTCCTCAACAAGGAATGACGGCACCACGGACTTCAAGGCCGTCTGCATGCACTAGGGGTGGCTTTCCCTCTTGTCCCTGGAGTTGCTTTCTGGCTCTGCGGGGCCTGCTTGGTTCGGGCCCCTCCCCCTGGGGGGTGGGTGCTCCCAGTGTCTCCTCCCTTGGGCTCCGGGTCTGCTGGGGCTGCGCGCTCTCCTGGGGGTCTGGGGGGGCGGCGGCTGGCGTCTTCCGGGGCGCTGTGGCTGGCCTTGGGGTTTGGGGTGGGTCGGCCCTCCTGTCCAAAAAAAAAAAAAAAAAAAAAAAAAAAAAAAGGAACCGGAGCTACAGCTCCAGCTAGTGGCAGGCAGCTGCGTTACAGCTTACCCACAACATTTGGCCGGCATTGAGGGCCCGAATAAATAAAATGATCAATCATTAATTTAACTGACTAGTAATTCTGGTGCTGTCTAGTGAGGATGGCGACGTTTAGCTATGTAGTCATGTGCACTATATCTTTTGTTTTTCAGTATTACAGAATCATAGAGTAAACATAATTGTGTATGGCTTCATAGACGGGTATGTGCTGACTTTTCTTCACGATACAGTGAATGTCCTGTCTCACGTTTCATATTTTACGGGATGGACAAGAGACTTGTATCGACTTTTTAAGAAAAGGAAATGAGCATTTCAAAATTATCCTATTGAATCATTTAACCTCAACCTTAATTTTGTGAGTTTTTTGTCATCCTTGTTTCTCCCTTTGAGTATAAATGAGAATATCATTACAAGGAGACTTGAAAATGACAATTCAAGACTAGCAGCAATTACCATTGCCCAATTTAATTATAGACATTTTTAACTATGTGCAAAAAATAAAGAATGACTCACTGCCATTGTTCAGGTTTATGGTATTCAGTAAGAATGAGAGGATGAAGTTATTACACAGTGTGAGCTGGTTAAATTACATGCCCAATGAGGAAGACTGAACGTCTCCTTTGGGGATATGTTGTAAGGATATATTGCAAAGTGAATTGAATTAGGCTCAACAGCGATTCCAATTAGGTGTAAAAGCATCCTCTTTATTGTTTGTAATTATATGTGGAGTGGTAAAGCGATGAAGTCGATTTCTTTACAAGGTTTTATCCTCTCCTTTCATCAGTATTTTATTGAAAGAGAAGCCCATGAAGAACGAATATGTTCACGCTAACTTGAAATGAACAAGAGCAGGTAAACCGAGATCAATATATTTCAAATGGGAATGTGTTTGATCTTAGAAGGAGTGGTTGGAAGTAAGGAGAAATAGACAAATAGAGACAGAGAGATGATGGATAAAGGAGAGAGGGACAGGACTTGGGCTAAAGATTAATGAACTGGCAGACTGCTTGTTACGCAAAAAAAATGAAGATGAACGACTCCTAGTTTCAGAACAACTGGTCCTTTCATTAGGAAAAGTACAAAAACAGGAGAGAAGTGATGGGACAAAAAGATGAAGCAAGTGACAGATGAGGGACATCAGAAGGGTGATGGTGGTGTTGTATGTGGTGTAGCGCAGGAGGAAAGAGAAGGAGACAGATGAACGGATAGAGACAGAGACAGAGAGACAGCTATTAAGGTTTGAGACATATGCATGGGAACGAGAGAGGACAGGGAGAGCCGGTGATGGATGGGAGGGCCAACGTGGGGTTACAGAGCAGGAAGAGAAGATGACAAGGACTGGACGGAAGCACGGGATAGAAGAGGACGGCAAAGAGGGCAGGAGTGTGATCACAGTTAGGGAGTAAGGGTGGATCAGGAAGGACGAAGAGTTGAGGGGAGCTGCCTCCCAGAGATACAGAGAGGAAGATGGGTAGAAGGAGAAGGAGCAGGAGAGGAGAGGAAGGTGTATTCACTTGGACAGGCTGTCATAACGGGCGCTGACTGCTCATCATGACGCTGTGAACTGGCCTGACCCGCAGAGCTGAGGACGCAGGAGGTGGTGGAATGAAAAGAGGGTATGGAGAGTGGGGAGTAGAGATGAAGACGGAGATGAAGGAAAGGTGGGGATGGAGTAACGAAGGCAAACTGTGAGAGCACGGTTGAGGCTTCACTTTGAACTAACCTGACCGGCTTGGCTTAGGAAACCGCAGAGATGGAAGGAAGCATAGAAGGATGGATGGTTGATCGCTTGTCTGAACTCATCTACCTACTTTCTACCAAAAATAAAGATGTAAAGATACAATGAAAGGACAGTATTTAGTACGACCACTTTGTATTCTGTAAAGAGAATAAGAACTGAAAGCTTGGGCTGTAACTCTTAATTGAGGACAGAAACATTAATTGGAGGGCGTTGTATTCACGTCACTGATTCGCACTTTTTGACAACATTTAGTTGGGGAAAAAAATGCTCATCCAGGTTGTATCGAATCTTGGAACATGTTTCTAACTTTATATAACATATTTTTCAGAGAATAATAGTGTTTGAGTGAGAGGAAAAACTTACCAACATTGATGAGAATAATTGAATGTAAGTGTTTAGCTTTCAGGACGTGTTGCCACACAAGTTGTAATGTTTCTCGGCCTTTGCGCCAAGAAATCTAATAAAATAATTAAAAACTGTTTCAGTTAGGGCTGCAACTAATGACTACTTTGATTGATGAGTTGATATTAAAGAGATTCATCCGCTCATCCGATAAGTTTTGTCAAATAACTTACTTACTAGGCTATCAGCTATAAATCCAACATCAACCTTTCAAACCCAAAAAGTGCCTTTAAAAATGTTAAAAATCTTATTTTTGTCTTAACTTCTAACGTAACTAGTGTAAGTGTAAGATGGATGGTTTTCTATGAATCCATAGAGTGGTTACAATCCTAATTTGATAAGAGATTGCTCCACTGTATAGTCGTAGGAGAGGAGGAAGAAGAAGAGATGAGTGGCTGTAACTTTGGACTGTTGGGTTGAATGTCAAAGTTGATTTTCACAAGAGAGACGTCCAGCTTTCCTTCTCTTCAATGCTCACGCTTTACCGATGTGCTCCCACGACAAGCAAGGTCCACTTAACAAATATTGCAGGAAATCCGTTTGTTAAACGAGTAGTTCTGTTTCTGAGCGTACAAGTGTGGGTGGTACTGTAGAGCAAGTGAGGAGAGACAGCAGAGGTCTGAGAGTGTGTGTGTGTATGATTTATGTTGTAGTAATGACCAGAGCAGCAGAGCGTGGAGAAAGAGCAATCGTTAGCTGTAAGAAATAGCCAGATGAATGTGGAGTTTAAGCTGTGTGAGCAACGATAAAACGCCCAAACTCCTCAAGACTCAAAGCAGGCTCCCGTGTCTAACTTCAGCCCTGGAGCGGACCAATAAGTATCTCTTGTGCTTTCTGTTTAAAATTCTGAAGCAGGAAAGTTGAACAATTATAAGTAACATCAAGGGTGAAATGCTCCCACACATGTACGTCAGAAGTTTTAGGATGCCACGGTGTTACATTGGCCATCCCCATTATGCTATGTTTTGTTTAGCTGCCACTTCCTGGTTGCTGTTTTGCAAACGCAAAGCTAAAAGAGTATTAAATACATGAGACAGCTCAACCCTCAGAAACTCAGCCGAGGAAAATGATATTGTATCCACGCACAGTGTAAAAAAAACCAACCCAGTATGATCCCACAGAGAATCTTGACATGTGGGGAAGTGAACCTTTTTATTGCCATGTTTATTAACCGTTTCCATATTATGCCCATTTTAAGGAGCTAACAGGCATGCCGGCGTTACATTTTGGCTCTACCCAGCTATACTTTGGTAATTACCCCTAATTATCTAAACAAGCTGTGATTTACTTTGTGTTGCATAACAGCTGCATTTTGTGTTGAAATTGGCTGACTGGCCAATTCTTCAAATAACTTCAAAATGCATTAATGCTGTAGAAGCTGCTGCCTTTGGGAGTTTGGATATTAGGTTATTCGCCAGAGAATCTTTTTTTCTGCAATTACATCAAATTAGGTATCTCAAATTCAGCTTGCAATAAGTGAAATGTGATGACTTTTTTTTGGAGTGAAACAACTCAGTGCAGCTTCAACTCAAGGATCTAATCATAAGGACAATTACATAAGACGATATCAGTGGCACATATGTACTAGATTAATCAACCTCAACGGCAACAACTCTTAAAGCCGTAACATTATAGAACAGCAATTAAAAGCAAGGAAAGACGCAGAGGGAGTAAGAGGTGTATAAAAACTGAGGAATTAAAAAAAAGGAGGGTGGCGGGTTAGAGACTTGTGGCAGTGTTAACAGTAGAGTTGCTGCCGGTGGTGACTGACACTTGCATTTGAAGGAATTCCTTGTGGAGCTCTCTGCGGTCCTGATACTCCTCTCAGCAGAGGAGAGAGAGGCGTGGATATACAGTACGTCCTCACACACACATGAACATTAATACCTGCAGGAGATTGTCACATGGTAATATAGTATAAGTGTGTGAATAGTGAGCAGCACATAATCATAATCTTAGTTGTACCCCCCACAGCTGCAGCCACCTTCCCTGGGAGGTGTAGAGCAAGGAGCTAACAGGGACAATCGAGGGCCCCCTGCTTGGAAATCAGTGAGGGAGTCAAGATGTTCTTAAAGCATGAATATGAATGCACACACACACACACACACACACACACACACACACACACACACACACACACTCACTCACTCACACATACACACAGAGTATATGAATACTGTTGGGATACTAAGTGTATTTCACATTGGCTATTCACGTCTTTATCTGAGGTACATCCAATGTATAATTGAGCCGATTGTAAGGAGTGAGTGTGTGAGTGAGTTTGTGTGCTTACTAATACAGATTTCTGTGTGAAAAAAACGTATGTCGGAATTAATGCAAAAAAGTCAACGTCAGCGATCCCCAATTAGCTGTCAAAACTACGTTTCCCAAACTCCAAACGTGGCAGTATTTTAAGGATCCGCTGACACATACAAACCTGCTAGTGAGCCAAAAGTAACACACAAAAAAAGAAGAAAGAAATGAACAAATCCCTTCATCTTATTCTCACATTGGGCTGCACTCAATTTACCTCACTCACACCGAGGTAAGAACACTGCCAAGTTTGTCAGATCACAAGCCAATTCCAATTTGCTTTCTCCACCACTCACATCTGCTCAAATGCAATCTTAGCCAACACATTTTTTTTGCAATGTCATCCAGATATATGTCATGTTTACATATGTAAAGCAACACCTACTGTTGGACCCTTTTCTAGTTCTCAGTCTCAACACTATGTTCAACACATCCAACTTAGCTCAACAGAGTAGCTTTTAAGTAGTTTTTTTTGTCTTCTTTTGCTTTACAAACTGCCATATGATGAGCACATTTGTTCTTCTCTAATTAAAGAACAGAAGAAGAAAGCAGGAAAATGTGCAAAGTGGCGAGGGAGGTCAGACAGAGCGGGTATGTGAAAGCTTCGAGGAGATGATGCAATGAGGAGAATGCAAGAACAACAATTAAAGAGTTTTTTGGGGCCGATGTGTATTCTGCAAACCTAATTATGGTCTCACCCTAACCACAGATGATAGCAATTTATTCAAGTGACTTCTAATAAGACAGAAGACACTTCGGAGAAAGGGCACGAGAGAGCCAACCAATCATTTCTAGGAAAAGATCAAAGTGTAACCATTGTTAAGATCGTGTATCAAAACGCTCATGTTCTGGTGTCATGACCAGTATGGGGCTGTAATCATGTTCTTCCAAACACACTTGACATTATACAGAGGAAATTAATCTATTCCTACTATCCGGGCGCTTCTCTTAGACGGAAAATTTGACGAACTAGTCCTTTAATTAGGAAAAGTTTCCCACGGATAGGAGAGCTTGGGCCGCTTCTTTGTTGGATAGCGTGGGAGTCACTGGATCATACATCACAGTCTTCTTGTGAGTAAGACCCCAGGGTGCTGTACCACTAATGCTTCAGACAGCGATGTATATGGATGGTCACATAGCTGCGGGCTAGAATTCATTAAACACAACTTTTCACAGTGTCTCAGTGGACGGCTGCGAAACCACAAGACATGTTTGGAAGTGGGGACACATATACACTCAACCACAGCTTAAATGTTTAACACACACACATCGGCACAGAAAAATTCACAACGTTCACAGTTTCTGTCGCACATCTTCAGTTTACTACCTTGACAGTTACAGTTTATCTGTAACTGATTCATCGGTCTGGCGATAATATCGGCCGATACTAGCATATCCAGTAACTATCGGTATCGGCTCATTTGAAGGCAGATATGCACAGTTATTACCAGATTTATTCACCAGTCAAATAGCATTTCAATTGAGTTTCATTGCATTACACTAGGATTTCTATACACTTTTCCACATGATTACAAAAAGAGGCACCCGTTCAAACTCTTCATATGCGGTGTATTGGACCTTTAGGAGCCCCTTGAACTGATTTAAAAATAAATGAGGAAAATGTAAGCTTACCCAGCTTGCTGTGCCTGATTTTGGTTGATATGAGTTAATTAAAAGGGGAAAAAACCTATAAAAAATCAACATAAAATAAGGACACTACACAGGGTGGCTTCATGTATGTGCAAACAATGTGAAAGGCTAGTTAAGGGCAACATGAGCGAATGCTAGACACAAATCATAACTACAAATTCCCTTTTTTCTTCCTGTTGCTCAGTTGGTAGAGTCGGTTGTCTCTCATCCGGAAGGCTGGGGGATCAATCCCCAGCTCCTGCAGCAACCTGTCTGATGTTTCCTTGGACAAGACACTTAACCCTGAATTGCTCCCGCTTCTTCGTCGGCGTTGTATGAATGTGTATGAATGGGATTAGTTACTTCTGATGGTCACTTTACATAGCAGCCTCTACCATCAGTGTGTGGATGGGTCCGTGTGACCTGCGGTGTAAAAGTGCTTTGAGTAGTCTGAAGACTAGAAAAGCTATACAAACTCAGGTCCATTTACCATTCCTTAGTGTGTTCAGAGTCTTATTGAAACACATTACATATTTATTCAAATGAAAGCTTGTAATAACTAACAATCATGTTTCACAGATCAGTGTAAATGCATGGTTGTGATTCCGTATGCAACAAACAAAGTAGTTGTCTATTTGGTTGACTTTGAAAAGCGGTTATTTTAAAGAAGTGTTCAGGAAAAAGCGAAAAGGTTTCAGCTCAAGCTTGCTGTGGTTCTACTTCAGAGGTAGAATCGGCATCAATCACAGCTCAACAGATTACAGGGCTTACCATATGAAAACATGAACTGCTTTCAACCTGTGTGCGCCCACGCGTATCCACAAGACAGCACCGTCAGAGGCAACAAATATATGTTCATTATCTTCAGCCTGTCTTTGTCTCAAACCAGCAGAGTCTGAGTGAGCCTGTCACGGTTGCAGAGAGCAAACATGGAGGAAAAGATACACAGCTGGCTGCAGCCTTCCCTTTAGGTTGGTGAACATGGCTCCTTTATAGGTGTGCTGACTGGCTAAGAGTTGGTTCCCTGGGTTAGGCTGTTTAATTAGTTCATTAGCCTAAGCAGCTTCCTAATGAGATGCCGACACTGCTTCATCCTTGATCAGCAGAGGAGAGCAGGAGAAGCACAGGTGGGTACACATCGCCCCCACTTACACCCACCGTGTAAATACTCATATCCCATTCAGGCTAACATATACACAACTTCAGCTTAATATGTTGAGCAGAGGGAATATGAGCAGATGCATTTGTACACACACATTAAGCACCTTAGAGAACCACGGAAGATTGTCAGTTAATAGACCAGGTGTTCCTATTGAAAGTGAAAGTGACAGTGTGGCTAAGTGTTCAAGTATTTTATCAATATTTACATGGAAATTCATGCTGATCTACAGTTTGGCTTAAAGTTAATCAAAGGGACATTTTTTTTATTTATACTAGAACTGTACCATGGATGGATGCCTTACTACAATTCTACAATTTTATAATTCACTTAGCAGACGCTTTTATCCAAAGCGACGTACATCAGAGAGTAAGTACAACACAAGCAAGGATCAAGAAAGGAACAATGTCAGTAAGTGCAAACCAACAGCTTTAAGTCTGATTGGACACACAGGTGCTGACAGGAAGTGATCAGAGGCAAAGCACAACATTGACGGCAGTTCTTGAGAGCTCTAATCAGTATAGAAACCATCTTAAAAGTCGTTGTTATCAAACTAAACCATCGTCATTACCATCATCATCATCATCAATAATATCGAGATCATCGCCATCATCATCATTAAGGTCGTAGGTGTTCATGAAAGAGCTGGGTCTTCAGCTTTTTATTAAAGGTGCAAAGGGACTCGAATGGAGTTAGGTAGTTCCTTCCACCACCAGGGGGCAACAGAAGAGAAGAGTCTAGTTAGCGTCTTAGGACCCTGTTGTGAAGATTGGATCAGACGCCTTTCATTGGCAGAGCGTAGTGGGCGGGAGGGAGTGTAGACCTGGATGATAGAGTTTAGGTAAGGAGGAAGCCTTAGTGCAGTGGTTCCCCATGTGGGGGTGGGGGTCCCAAGACACTGAGAGAGGGGTCGCGATGTGCCTTTTAAAAACAAACACAAATTTGAAATGACTTAAAATCGCATATTTTACCAATTATTCTCCAATTACATACAAATAAGTTGTTCATTTTAAAATCAAACCGTAGTGCTTGTGTGAGATTTGTGCTAAAATGAAAGTAAACATTTGAGTTTGCACATGGCTGGAACAATGAATGTGTCTGTGTTGCTCTTTGTAAATATCAAGGCACACAGACACACTGAAACATTTTTTATAATTTCAAGGCTGCTGTATTCTTTCGTGTTGCTCTAATGTCAGTGGTTGGTGTGTGCAGCTGGGCTTTAACCACTTCCAGGGACAGTGGGGGTCCACAGTCGCTTGCACTGTCAGTTTGGGGGTCGGGGGCTGAAAAGTTTGGGAACCCCTGCCTTGTTTGTGTGTTGGCACGTTTTGTTAGCTATATATTGGACGTATTCGACATAAAACTCTTTCATATTTAAATTGTTTATTTTATTCTTTGTAAGATTTCTTTCAGTTTACTTTATTTCTTCACTTCTGAGATGGATTAGGTTGGAACCTCCGGCTTCCGCTTTTCTTGTAAAAACTGTAAATGTATTCAGTTTATTTTTATACACCTTCCTATTTCTTCACACTGAGCAATATTTCAGAGACAATGCATTTTGACATTACATACTGTATCCACATTCAAAAAATATCTTTATTCCATAACTATTCAGAGTCAGAGAGATATGCACTGCACCTTGCAGTCTTGTTTTTAATGTTTATATTGTTTTGTTGCATCACTGGCCTGTGAGGAACATCATTTCACTCAGCTGTATATTTTGTATGTGGATGAATGACAATGGCGTTGACTAGACTTTATTCTTTTTCTATCTTTATGATAATTCACTACAAACACCAAGTCGACTTCTGCGTTTGAGCAAACCTACTTTGCAATAAACCCCAATTCTTATTCTGAGAAATAGCATATTGATGCGTCTTCCTCAGTGTGTTTGAAAAGAAAAAGAATGAGAGAATGTGTTTTCCTACCAACTGAAATGGACTAGGGATGTGCCTAGTCTTTGAAAACACTCAGAAAACATTTACAATTTAGCACAATTTATTTAAAATTGTCTGTTGTTAAAAAAAAAGTGATTTGGTTTGCTGAATTTGGCTAAAGTTAGCAATGCTAGCACCGTCAGCCATCAGTCATCCTTGCATGTTAACGACCACATTCCTGCTCTCAATGGGGTTACACATTGCTCTGGTTGACAGCCTACATACATTTTTATCTCAATTTATTTACTAGATCAAAAACTGCCAAACCTACTGCTCCTACGAGAGGGTATCCGTTCACTGTGCTTGTTTACATCGAGGTAGTAGGGCCTGGAGAGCAGGCCCATTGACTGGAGCCTCAGTCAGTCTGTAGCTACAGCCCTGGCTAGTGGCGGCCTGCTGTGTTGCAGTAAGAGCACAACATTTTATTTCAACATATAAAAATAACAACAACCAGTTTTACTGACAAGTGATTTTAGTGCCTACTAGACATTTAACCATTCAGTCTTCTAAACCTGGAAATCCCTAAAATGGACAGTTTTTCTCTGTGTGGGTTTCTTTGTGTGTATTTGTCTAAATACTCTAAAGTTTGGCCTGTGTGTGGAGGAACCCAGGTGGAGAGAAAGAGGGCAGTGGTCATGGCTCGGAAGGTGACCAAGCCGAGAGGTGGCCTGGCTGAGAAAGGGGGGGAAGAGGCCGGAATGGATGTGCAGCTTTGGACCAATGAGGAGGTGGAGCAGCAGAGGAGAGCAGGTGTAGCCCGGCTCTCACACTGCTCCCGGCATCTGTTATTTGGGCCAGTGAGTTACTACGGCCAGCCTGTGTTTGGCAACCGTTGTGTGTGTGTGTGTGTGTGTGTGTGTGTGTGTGTGTGTAAGTGCATGTGTGTAAAAGGAGGAGGGTGAACTGCATGCATGATTGAACTCCCTCACTTCCCTCTCCCATGGTCCTCTGCTGTCTCATTTTATTATGTGTGTGTGCAAGCAATTTCTATGTGTGTGCTTATGCCAAATGTCTCATCGCCTCTGACATTATCATGCTTTCCCCTCCTGTCAATCACAGGTGCTCTGGCCAACCATGTGCTCGACACATCCAGTCATGTCCTTGACCTCACTCTCCCTTTAATGCAAATGACTGTTATTATCATTCAAACTGCCTGAGTGTGTTTTTTAAACGTGTGTTAAGGTACCAAAAGAGGTGAACATCTGACACGAGTAATGAAGCGTGCACACACATTCTCCTGGCCGCAGGTGCTGTGTTAGCCAAGCTTTGATGGGTTAATGCAGTGGTGACGACAGGGTGGATGAGCGAGGGTTAGAGAGGATCTAGGGGACGGGAGAGTGGATGAGCCAATGTGCCCAACTGTGCCCCAGGAGGATCCGGTGTCTGTGGAACCAGAGGGACGAGGAGAGCAGCCTGGCATGGATAAGCTCAGGCTGGAGTAATGGGCTGAAGACTTAGCAGGCAGTAAAGGGAACAATGAGGAAATTATGCAAATACAATGGTTTTAACATGATGTTGGAAGTAGAAAATGCTCATGCAAGACAATTCCAGGCAGTGAATGATACATGTTGTTGTGATGCTGTCCATGGTGATGAGTCAAGAACATCCCCTGACATTCATTGCATTCGTTGGGAATCCTGGTGATGGCAAATGGACCAAGTTGGAGTAGACGTCATAGTTACGTCTCAGCAGTTGCACACGCATCGTGGGCAGAAATACAAAGAAGCAGGCCAGATCCCTGGTATAAGGGGAACATGTCCTGTGTCATTGGATGCCAGATTAGCAACGTGAAAAAAACATGATCTACATTTCTATAGGATACCATTGACAAAGACGCCATTTGAGTCAAACGCAGATGTCTAAATAACGTCTTGCATAGCTGCCTTTTTTGTCCGAGCCACTGGCTAGGCAGTGCATCAGCCCTTAAGGGTATTCAGTGTGCTGGACTGAACAAAGTCCAAAATTCATGCCTCAAGAGATTTGTATATGTATGAGTTTTTTTTAAGTATAGACACAGGGATTCTCGAAGATGGCTACTATAACTTTGGTCATATAAGTTGATCCTTGACCTTCTGACCCCACAGTGATAACCGGTCAGGAAACTTCACCACATCGCTAAGGGTTCTCTGATCTATTCACTGACCATGTCTATGACTGATCTAGGTCTTATCTGCCAAGATCACTTTGCATCTTGTAGATTTCTTGTATAAGCCAAGCATCCACTTCTAAATTTTAGAATCGCTGATTCAGAGAGTTGTTAAGTCTCTGTTTAGTTCAGCACTTTTGTTCATGGATAATACAGTTGATGATAACTGGTTTGATGGTAAATGGACTTGAGCTTGTAAAGCGCTCTTCGAGTCTTCTGACTACTCAAAGCGCTTTAACACCGCAGGTCACTCCTACACATTCACCGATGATGGTAGAGCCTGCTATCTGAAGTGTCCATCAGTATTAACTTATTCATACACATTTAAACCCTCTAGCAACGGGAGCAACTTCGGGTTAAATGTCTCGCCAAAGGACACACCGGATATGTGGCTACATGTCATCCATGAACAGAGAAAATGGAAAGCAAAATAAAACCTGATCTATTTTTTCCTCTCCTCCCTCCCTGCAAGCTTCAGCTGCAAAACAGCCATTGCATGCTACATAATTGTAGAACTGTGGATTCAATCAAACAACACGAATACTATAGAGACTCAAAGAGATGCCTTTGGTTGCCAGGAGCAACCCATTCAAAGTGCACACCCAAATGGAAGGAGCGAATTCTGAGAAAATGTCATCACTACATGAATTTGATTCTCAAAGTTTTACCTCTCAGACCAGCTCTAGAAGGATTCATCAATACAATCCAAATTTTTTGTGCTCCCTACTCAGACATATTTAACAGCACACGGGTAGAAAGAAAAGCAGCAGCAGCAGTGAAGACAGTGACAGCAGCCTGAGTAGACTAAGGTATAATGAGGTACATTTTTTTAAGGGGGGATGCGTAAAAAACTTCTAAATGCACGCAGCTGACTAAACCCTTTTTAAACTCTTTTTGTCACCTCTTTCTTTCTCCACCCAAAAACCAAGTGGTGACAACACCAACTTCAAACCCACTCCCTTTAAGACTGTTAAAAATGGTTGGCGAACTGTAGGAAATTACTGAAGACAGATAAAGTTAAAGAATAACAAGGGATGAATGTAGAGCGAAGATTAAAGAAGAAATACTTCCGAAAGGAAATACCTCCTGTTCTTATCGAAGAAATGCCTACGATTTGATAACTTCTCAAACATAAGTAGTGGACTAATCTGTCATGACTGGTGTGCATGTGAGCTGTCTATGTTAAAGCAAACCCTTCTGTAGTGGTATCAAGAGAAGCAGCACACACACACACACACAAACAAGCAGACTCCAGTGTGTTGCTATTTTAAATACGCAGCACTGGAGCATCCTGTTGCCATATGTTGTTATTATGCCTGTGTGTAGGCTGCATGCAAAGAGAGCTCAAAGGACCGTGCTACTTTCAGTCCACACAGACACAAACATCGCATCGCGTCACAGCAGATTCCAGCACAATTGCTGACTGTTTTTCTTTACTGCGCATGTATTAGCACTCACTAACAGCCTGTCTTTGCGGGTGTCAAACTGAATGTAAAGCTGCATGGGATGCTGTTTTTTTTTTGGCTCCCTAAACAACTCTGCCATCCCCCCGGGGAGAAGTGAGTCTCCCAGTTAGCCCTGCAACCCCGCGCGATGATTCAAACGGCTGTCATCCCTCAGTAATGATGATCCATCCCCGGCTATTACCAGCCCATGATTTTCTCACTTACAAAGCTGATTGTTTGACATGTGAAACATACATCAGCATAATCTGCCCCATAACTCAGATTTTAAAGAGTGCCCACAGAGTATCGTGCTCGAAAGTGAAGATTAAATGAAAGAGAAGTGATGAGCAAGAGAAAAGGCACGGGGAGTGGAAATAAGCTAGGTACATTTAAAACAAATCAGAGAGAGACTGGATACACATAAAAAGGCAAACTTGACTTACTTAGCAACCAATTTTAGCCATTAGGCTTGAAACAACTATTTTAGCCATTATTTAAATATTTTACAAAAAGATGTATGTCCCATGTCTCAACAACACGGAAAAGTAGCTCAGTCTGTGGGGATTTGGGTTGCGAACCGGAGGGTCGTTGGTTTAAGTCCCAGTGTGGACCTAGTCTGGACATTGGTTTGGAAGCTGGAGAAGTGCCAGTTCAATTCCTGAGCAATCCTGAGGTGTCTTGAGCAATGCACTAAACACTTGCATGCTATCTGACTTGCACAACTACACCGAAACGTTGCTGATATTTGTGCAATTTAGACGGTGTGCAGGTGTTTGTGCAATGTTTGAGAGACTTATTGAAAATGAGAAAGTCAAAGACAAGTCAAAGTTAACTTATTCTGAGTGCCTACTGTCAGTGTGGGACTCCTTCTTTTGATCTCTTGCTCTTGTGGTGTCAAAACAGGAATAAATATCATTTGATTTTGACTTGTATCATATCCAAGTTTTAAATTCTGGTATCGTGACAAACCTACTGCAATGCAATGATTTACTACTTTAATTACACTTCATCCTGATACAAACCTTGGTCTTCTTCGCAAACTGCGCAACCTCTTGTACTTTTGAATAAATATTTTCTACATTGCATTTATATAAAATCTCTCCGACTTGGTGTAATGTACAACTTCTACAGCAGCATCATCTGCACTCTTTATTTTATTTCATTTTTGACAATTGTTTTGATATGTTCCGAACATGTTTACGTTTGTTTTTGGGTTTCCTCCTTGTTTTTTTTACATGTTAGATATTATGCTCTCCATTGATTTAGGTTTTCTGAATAAATCTCCTCTGTGTTTTAAAGGTGCTTAATGTATAAAGCGTTTTGACATATGGACGCTTCTTACTTTGCCGTTGCTTTACCTCTTTAATATGAATTCAAGACACATAAAAAACAACATTATCAACCAAAGTAGTGTAGAGCAAGCTTACTACAGCTTCCCTAACCTTTTGGTTTCCAGCCAAGTTGCCTCTGAAGTAGATCCCTCTGCAGCGGTTAGCTACAGTAGCTAATCCAGAGGACTCAAATAGAAGCGTCTGTAATGATTTATGTACAATTTCAATTTCTCCTGAAAGCCTCAGGAGGCCAGCTCTGCTTACCCCCAAAACACTTGTTCTTGTGTTTCCTAAATCTGTACATAAAGTGTGGTTGACATAACCAGTGTTTCACTTTAATATTGCATAGGCCAAATAACTCCCTGTGCAACCAGGCTGGAAACTAATGCAATAAATGTCTTATACAACTTTAAAGCACATCGTGACTTTCTGGTGATGTGACGTTTTTGAGGATTAGTACATTTTTGGAACTGGAAACACAATATTTTAAGATTTTATTTGAATACTCTGCTGAGCATAAAAACTTTATAAACGATGACAAAGAACAATATTTGATGAGTTTGTAATGATTTGTACGTAGTGGGGATTACCCCCCCTAGTATGAATGATGCCTGTACTGACCGAGACAGAGGCAGAGCTGCAGCATTCATAACTGTAAACTCCGAGTTCCTGAAAGTGTGAATCTATAGGAGGAGAGAAGAGAGGGTGGGAAAACACACAGAGGTGAGGGAACAAAGAGGAGGAGATAATAAATGCAGGGAAAATATGGATGAAGGGATGTCAGGTGAGAGAGTATCAAGGCCACGGGCAAACAGAGGAGAAACAATGTCTGAGGAGTGATGAAAGAAAAGCATGTAGAGCTGTCTCAAAGTGTGTCTGTGACTGTGTTAATGTGGGTGTCAGCGAAGGAGGGTGTCTGTGTGCATCTCACCTGCCCATGGGAACGCGTATCAGCGTGAATGTGTGTGTGTCTGTGCGATGTGGGGCCGACTGAAGTGCTAATCCGCACTCGGAAAATAGTGGACCAGCTTGTCCTCTTTCTCAAAGTCACACTCTTACACCACCCAACACACACAGACACACACTTAAGACACCACGGTCCCCTTTTCTCTTCCCTCACAAAGAGTCAAGAGGACTTTGCTCATCAATTCTGCCGCAGGTTGCTATGGAGACAGAGAGTAGTGTGTGTGTGTGTTCATTTGGATGAGGTGTGTCTTAAAATCTTCCCTTGTCCTGTCCGCTCGCCTTTCACACCGCTACTGCGGTCATGGGACAGCTAACACACACTCTAAAAGAAACACATACACACACACACACACACACACACACAACACCACAGACCACCTGCAGCAATGTTAAGCAGGCATTTTTCTCTCCACACACCCAATAATGAGTTTTGAAAAGTAACTGTGCGTGATTGTGTGTGTGAGTCAGACACATTTTTAGGAGGATTCATCCTGAGTCCAAGACATACACTCGTGTTTGTGTGCATATGTGTGTGTGTGTATTTAGGATCTTCACTTAGGAGATGCAGAAGATGCCATATCTGCTGCATGCATGTGCAGAGGAAGCACTCCAGAGCACATATAATTGTGCTCTAGATGAATGTCTGCTCGAGTGCACACTCAAAAAGCCGCTCTGCAGGTTTTATTTTTAGCATCACAGGCAAATGCAGCCCCTCTCCCCACCTCCTGCTCTCTGCAATTTCTCTCCCACTGTCACTTCTCTCATCCCTCAAAATCCCTCACCCAATTCTGTGTGTGTATCTTGGCCACTGAGCACACACAAACACACAAACCACGCTGCGTACAGTATGTCGGCATAAGTGTTACATCACCAAAAAAAGAGAAATGTTTGAAGCTTTGTAGCACGCCGTTCCACTTCCCGGCTTTCATCATCATTGTTAATGTTTGAATGAACGCATTGTCTCACTTTCATCTCTCTCTCCTGCTCTTGTTCTCCATCCCCAGCTCTCGCTATGTTGGCGGAGGGATATAAAAAGCTCATCGGGGTGGAGGTGATGTATGAACTGTAAGCATGTCTGTCGCCAAGGCAGCAAAGGCAAGGTCAAGCGCTCAGTGGCCCGGCGAGGCTGTTCATTACATATTGAACTCCGCAGAATTCCCTGCAGAGAGCTCGCTGGAGACCGCCCTCCGCTGCTGCCTCCCCCAAATGCCACTCAGCAATGTCTGCTGCAGCCTGAAACACTCCTCTCTCAGGCTGCAGACAGGTAAATTTCCATATTAGCATACCTATAAAGTCAAGCATTTTTCTGCTACGTGAGTGATTCCACGGTGGTTAGCATTTTCGTTGCGCTGGCAGGTCCAGAGAGGCGCCTGTTAAATGAGGGTGTCAGAGGAGATGGAGGGAGAAAAGATCACGTCTCTCAATCATCTGGATGGAAAGACAAAAAAAGAGGGAGAAGGTTGATTTCTCTTGCGTGACCTTCATGAATGCCAGTTCTGTCGTTTGAGGCTTAATTCAGCTTTGTTTTCTAGAATGCTGTCATACAGGTTAGACACTTAGAAACACGTGGACAGAATTTTTAGAAAGAGGTAAGGAGAAGAAGGAGATGAGTATTATTACATATATGTGACTAATTGTCAAAAATGTCAATACTTCAACACATTGGTAATGTAGTTCTGCAATTTAGACAATGTGCACCTTTGGTTATTAAGACGATATAACCCAAAATTTGGTGGCTAGGAGGACTCAAACTAGTTATTCTTATCATTTGATTTGAACTAGAATATTATTAATGTTTAAAAATCTGATACTATGACAACTCAGGTGAAAACAGAGTTAAAGGTCATATATTATACTCTTTATCAACAAGTTTAAGTCTCAGAGCTCCTCAAAACATGTCTGTGAAGTTTCTTGCTAAACATGGACTCTGTTCCTGTATTTGAGCATGCCTATAAACCCCTCTATTTCCTGCTGTGTGTCTGTAGCTTTAAATGTAAATGAGCTGTGTCTGACCACGCCCCTCTCTGGAAGGGCTTGGGTGGCTTGGGCTTTTTTTTGCTCCATGCCCAATTGTTAATGGTGACAAGGCGGACTCAGAGGGCAGAACAAACACCTAGCTGTGGGAGGGTCACCCACCTGGTGGAGGAGTTAATGCCCTTTGTGATGTCATAAAGGGAAAATCTCCTCTTTGAGCACACATTTTCTGAAAAGTGGAGCAGGCAAAAGATGGAGAGGATGGACTTTTCTCATCATTGGAGGGTTTGTAGACGTACTAGGGACACATAAAAGTACTAGAAAAAAACATGGTAAAGTGTATTTTGCATAATATGTGCCGTTTAAGTACAATCCAAAAAGCTTAGCGTTCTAAATTAAACATTCTTTAAAACTGAAGGGGAAAGAGGCAAGAAAAGCCAAGTGGAAACATGGTTTGTCATTGGACAACAAGCCAAAATTCCTTCTCTTCTGCCATGATTCTTTAAGCTGTTCCTGCCACAGGACACACAGTAAGCGTCTTGGCCAGGCTTGTAGCTCACCAAATGGGACGCTGTGAAGGGTTTAGAATGGATGGACTGATGGCCAAGTTGCCACGGGGGATAAGGCGATCTAAAGAGGCAGCAGAAGTAGCAAAGCAGAGAGCATACAAAAAAAACAGCCACAGTCTGGGATGAAGGAATGGAGGAGCAGCTGACTTACTTGTCCCAAAGCCATAACCGGGTAAAGGAGGGTCAGAGTGTTTTGCATACTTGTTCCAAATGTTCATATTAGAAGAGATGGAGTTGTACTTAATCTAAAGCGACAAAAATGTTTTCTTCACTCTGACATTCATTAAAAATGTTTTTGGATCATGTCTGAATACATTCATTACACTTACGCCCTCTGAGCCATTCTACATCGTATGTGGAGGTTATTTCACATGTTTTTCAAATGTTTTCATACTGAATAAGGCTCCTCTAATTTGCATCGAAATCCCCATTATAGAAGTCAAACTGTATCAAGGATATCTTAACATCTAAAAGAGATTTTCTCTAACCTCAGAAGTCAGTATTCTGTGTCACAGAGTCCTTAAAACATGCTCCAGGGGCAATCTGATGCAACCTCACCAAGCCTGTACATTTCTTTCTCAGTTTTTAGGCTGTATAAGAGATACTACAAGATAATGTGAACATTATTCATTAAACAACAACCCTGACCAGGGTTGTACTCTTGAAACGCCTCCATACTTTGACTTCTTTTAGTCTCGCTCAGTTTGTTTCCAACTTTTTGCACTCTTAGTGAAGCCCAACATTGTTTTAATGTTAACCTAAAGTTACTGCTTGCATTAAAGCTTTACTGTGTGCACACTGAGGTTCTGCCAAGTGATAATGCAGTTGGCAATGTTTGGAATAGTTTTCTTTACATACTGGTACTGGATCAATTAAAGGAATAGTATGTAGAATTGTATGACAATGTTTACATTCAAATAGCTAAATTAATTAAAAATTGACTAAACTTTTTTTCATCATAGAGCCTGACTTTGTCCGCTTCCGCCATCTTGACATGTCTTTTATACGTCATGGCTTCCTCCTGAGACCCCCATTGGTCTCAGCTACATATGTAGAACAACCCAGGAAGACTTTAGGTACAAGCTGTCTAAAATGCTCTACAAGTTTTCAGGAATGTATGCGTATATGTTTGTAGTTTTAACCTGTTGGAGGACCACAAAGATTCCCAAATAGGAAGAAAGAAGGGGGTCTCAATTGAGGCTTTAATGTCAGTGTAACAGCCTTCATTATAATGGACATGCTCCTCTAGGGAATACAATTGTAGACATGTTGGGTCGCTTCACCAAAAGCTAGCAGGCGAGAAAAGGACCAAGGTAAGCACCTTGTAGTGCCTGCTGGGTGGTGCAGTTAATTTAGGCCCAACTTTAACAGTCCAGAGAACCTGATATCAAGATGGCTCGAGCACAAGATCAAGTCCCAGAAAAGAAAAGGTTAAGATAAAAAAGAGCCAGTGGTTCAGCGTGCCTATGTATGAATACACAGGTCTTCTAAATAGAGCTGCTGATTTGAGACTTCTTTCTCTTTCTAATAAACAACTATTACACTACAAATAGCTCTTCTTCTAATGTGGAGAGACACGAATAACAGTTCTGATATATGTTTATTAGATTTGACAACCAGATTCTAAGTCCAGCAGCAGAGAACCGACACTTTGATTCACAATCTGCTGCTTTCCAGATACAGTACTGGAGAGATGTTTAAAAAGAACCAGCTTTAAGTCTTAATTAGCAGCAGTGCATTCAAATTAACTCTCCTCCAGCTGTAATCATTTATATGATCAGGGTTATTAAATACTCGGCTAAATTGAAAACATACGGTGCTGTAGAACTTTGCGAACCTCACATATCATTTCTTTCAGGCTTAGATAATCAAGAGCAAGAAATGTAACTTTTACAGGCTGGAAGGGACTACATAAATCAACTCATAAACACAGCTATATGAATCCAATACGTGCAGGATGAGAGATTAAATATAATCTCATGAAAAGATAACCATTTCTGCCTGGCAGACACGCTGCATTGCGTTTGCATTTCCCCTGAACGCATCCAGCTTCTGTATCAATAATTTCTGCATTGCCCTTCCAAATCAGCATGTCAGATTGCTGAAGCAAGAATACAAACACAGCATGAAACCTTTGCAGTGTTGCCACAGAGCGGACATCGATATGCATGAATGCACCCAGCTACACATGCTAGACGCAAACAACACCTCATCACAACAAAATATGCATTTCTACCACTCACACTGGCTGTCCTGTGTGTGAGTGTGAGTGTGTGTGTGTGTGTGTGTGTGTGTGTGTCTCTGTCAGAGGACTACACCATCAATCAAATAGGATGCATGGGGTGAAAGATTACTCACAGTTCTCCCAATCTGGGCCAAATTGCACTGGATGGCTCTCATATTTGGGAGAGAGCTGTGGCTTTCTCTTTGCATACAAATGACAAAGTCTCCCACTCAATTTGATTTCTCCTTGACACAGAGAATGTGATGAGAGTCACAGATAAGAGTGCTGAAAGAAGAACGTGGGGTAGATATCACCAAACATAGACATACTAGGAAATAGGTCCTGACAGATAGGGAATTTCTGGGGCGGATATCGTTATCGATATTGGGGGGAGAGAAGAAATCTGATACCGATATATCAGCCGATATCTTTCTTTGATCTATGTTCGATTTGTACAGATAGATACATTTAGATATACATTTATCGCGTTGATCCCTCAAATGCAGTTGTCAAACACTGCGCATGTTTAACACCGCTTGACACACTGCAGGATGGTAATGCTTGTTCCAATCCATATAGCACCCTCTGCTGGTGACAGCCAGAAAGACAACTGCTAGTGTAATACAATGATACTCAATGAAATGCTATTTGACTGGTGAATAAATTGAGTAATATCTGCGATAAAATGAGCCAATACTGATAATCACTACCGATAGTCACTGGACATGCTAACATGCTAATATCGGCCTATGTTATTGGCGGGCCGATTAATCGGTTGGGCTCTACTAGGAATCATTTTTAAAAGTGGAAATATGGTTTTATCAACAGTTACAAAATGATAACCTGAAAGAACTTCATACTTTTCCCTTTGTATCTTGTTTCTTAGAAGAACCAAATTGGGTGATAAATGTGGAGTAGCAGCTGATAGTTCTGCCTCATTTCCTCCTGTTTGAAAACTTAACTTCTGTTGGTAATCCACTTATTTGGATCCCTTCTGAAAAGGATTCTTTTTCCTCATTCTAAAACTCTACACATTAGGCTCAAGCTGGGATAAAAAGACTCCACAACAGAGAAACAGTGCGGCTGCGTTTTGCCAAAACAGAGAGTCTTATTATGATGTCCATCTTGTGGCAATTAGCAGCTGAAGCAAATGGATTATGTTATCTATTGATCTGATAATTAACAGAACAACTTTCCTCGGATGATGCTTCTAGCGACTTTGTTTGAAATCGATCTTTTCAGAAATGTGTGTTTTGATCTGTGCTTGGTGGAAATAGAATTATATTTCTAGAAAGGACAGATCGACTGAGATAAAGCTCAAGTTGTAAAACAGTATATTTCATCTGTGAGATGAAAACAAAGAAAGCCACTCTTGTCACGCTCGGGCTCTTGGCAGCTACATGGATCTCTGGTGTCACATTCTGGATCACTTTTTGTTACCTACTTATAGCGAAAAATGCTAATGAACTCAATGAAGATGCATTGAAAAGCAAACACTTAAGGTACAGTAATGACATGCAAATGAAAATCTGTCACCGTTGTAAAGGCTGTTTAAAGGTTGTGGAAAACAACACAGTTACATCCTTCCAAAAAAAAAGAAGCTACAAAGCAAATCAAAGGAAGGCAGCTAGTTTGGAAACAGCTTCCAGGAGCCCGCTCTCTTATTCGGCTGATGAAATATGTAATGCACTTAGTTTCCTTTAGTTAGCACCTGCCTCCTTAGAGGCATGTTCCTCCTCTCCTAGCTAAATTACCTGCTCTCAGTGGAGCGAGACACAGCGCGGTGAGTAACAAAGAGGAGAAGTCGAGTGTGTTTTCACAAAAAGGATGATGAGCTCGAGCTGGTGAGCTGCGGTGACAGATGAGACTTCTTTTTACTCCTTTTCTCAATCTGTCTGTGTAGGACTTTTACAGTGACCTTCGCACTCAGGTTACATACAGCACACTCTCTTCACCCAGCCTGAAAAGCCACCTAAACGTCTGTCTAAATCCTTCACTTTTCTGTGTTGCAGCAGCTCCAAAGTGCATCATCACCGTGCCTTCTCCCACCAAAACACTCTGTAAAGACATTTTCCGTGTAACAATCCGTGCTCTTTGTGGAATGAATTACACAGCTCCAGCGTAGCCACCTAAGAGGTTGGAGGCACCAGGCGGGGGTGTGCAGTTAAAATGAAAGAGTGTGAGGTGTATTTCTGTGTCAGTAAAAAAAAAAAACAGATCTGAATCTGATTTGCATGCTTGTTGCTGTCTCTGCATTCTCTCTCATAAATGGCTTTCTATGAAAGTTGCTGGTAAAGTGTAACGTGAGACTGAATGCACGACTCGGGAGCTAAATAAATAACCGAGATCCGTTGTTACACGGTGAGAAGTTTAAAGGCGGGGCAGGAACATAAATCAGTATGATTTGAAAGGTTGTGAATTTTTCCCTTTTTGACCTGGAATGACTCCTGAAATAGGAAGAAAAATGGAACTCTAACCGCAGCTTCTGAGAAGATGTTTTTATTCCAACCATGTCATTAAATCTATATATTACTGTCGGCACGCATTCATGCTGTTAAAGAGCGCTGAAATCACTAAATATTCATAATGCCGAGCTTGTTTAGATAATTACACATTGATAAAAAAAACCCACTGAGAATAAAAATGTTCATGTGGTCTTACAGAAATGTGCAAAGTGACCAGTACGTCTTAACAGTGCATTACATGGTTGCACACTGGTTCCTTAGCAACAATTCCAATAGAAGGTCAATGAGAATCAATTTTGGTCCTGGATGCAAAAATGCTTCCCTGTATCTAAAGGAACAAAGTGATCGCTGGATGGAGGAGGGATCAAGAAAATTAGTTGGAATAACTAACGAGACCTAAAGGAATCATTGACTAATTGACTTTCCCTTTATTGCACATATCGTAGAGCAACACATTTCCAGATAATGTTAACAACTAGTGTAACCTTATAGATTTGTTCTCATTTTAACTAATGCCACAGTTTCTATTTTTTACCCTGTGAGAAAACATTTAGAGCCACAAAACTGATTTTAAAGTCGGGGCTGAGTGTCAGCTCAATTTCACGTGATCAGGGTGTGATCAGCTGCTTACAGCGGATTCATTTCATGCACTTGAGAAAATTCTGGTCAGCAGAATCTTGCACTGTGTAAGCAAACCGATTCCTCAACTTCAAGACGTTCCTAGCGAGTTGCCCCTGTGCAACATGTCAGACAGCATGTGAAAGCACCATGGCAGCAGGCATGCCTGTTCTTTATGTCGTCCCCCTCCTATCACGTTACATCTCCAGCAAACAAAATCTTCACCTTCCTTCTTCTTTCATCTTCAGTCTTTGGGCTTCTTCAAAGGAAACTTTATCTTCACACCAACAATCTTTCCTGATAGTTCAGTGTGAGCACATCATTCTTGAGCTCCGGTTGTGTGACGTAAACTAATCAGACTGGGACATTTTACATCCACATTCACGGGTTAAAAAGGCTTTCTTCTTCTTCTTCTCAAAGGTGCATTATGCTAGCACATCATTTAAACTTAACATCACACGATCTGGAGAGTTAAAATGTCATGTTGATTTCATTTATTTCTGTGAAATCAGGACGAATTGTTGAGTTTTGGATTTTTGGTCCATTTCACAATGGAATTGATTCTTCTTATCTGTGAGCATTTTGGAGAGAAATCAGAATCAGGAAGAACGAGACACTTTCAGTTCTGAAGCAATGCTTCAACTGAACAAATGTGAGATTGGCTGTTGTTTTCTTTGTGCACTGGTGACAGTGCTGTTCTGATGGAGGAGGGCTGATATTGTGAGGCGTCTTTTTATGAAACTTCCAAAGACGGAGAAACAATTACACAATCAGAGTGTTTGAAAAGGAATAATCAACAGAGGAAATCCATGAGAAAGTGAGCTCTCATGATGAACGCCTGCACTGCTCGTCATTAGATTGATGAATTCTATTGATGTCATCCATCACCGACTTAATCAATCCAGATGAGAGAAGAAGAGCCTGCTGAGTGAAATCGACTTGTGTGTGCAGGGAGGGCTATTTTTGAGTTTGGTGGCAAAATTAGTTCATCTTAATTTGAATATATTTGCGTGGCGCATGATACCTTCAGAGTCACATGATTGTGTCAATGCCGTGGGAGTATTTGAGGCATTTTGTCCAGTTAAAACAAGACATCCGGCTCACTTACCGAGCACGCCAAGCCGGTAGTTCATGGTCACAACGATCACGTTGCCGTAGGCGGCCAGGACGCTGGCATCAAACATGTTTCCGGTGCCTTCCATGTAGGAGCCTCCGTGAATAAACAGCATCACCGGCTTCTTCCTGCGGTCACGAATATCTGCACGCACAAAGAGGAAAGAGCAGGGAAAAGAGAACAAAAAGAAAAAGTCAATAACCGTATTAAGGCCTTTCATATTCTCTTTGATCACATATTGTGTTAGACCATAATATACTGAGCAAACAGCAAAGTGCTCGCAGGATGAAAAATACAGTTTCAGTATGAAAGCCTGGGAACTGTTCTGTTCCCTGCAGCTGGATGTCAGCTCTTAAAAACAATCTCGAGGTAATTTAGATTTCAGGCAATGATTCCGGCAACAGGCAATAAGAAAAGACGGCACAACAAGAATCTAATCAAATGTTTCCTGGTGATTAAAGCAGTAATGTTGGAGGGAAATCACTGGGTAGTGGACAATATTGGAGCTAAGCTGTATATCACTGCATCTGACAGCCTTTATTTCACACTGAGGCCCAGATTGACCGATAATGATGCAATCTGAAGATGACAAACTGCACGAACTACTGGTCCCACCTGCGCTAAGTCGGTTACTAAATTAAAGCACAAAAATGAGGGCAGACGTTTGCAATTAGAGCAAACTGACAATGTACAAATGGTGGAGAGAACAACAAGCGCACACGCTCTTCTGCTGTGAGAGCTCAGGGTGTCAAAGCTCACCCCAAAGAGCTCTCTGCTGCTGAGAAGAGATGCTTTAACGCTGGGTAAAAAGGCACTCTGGGACTACACAGCAAACACACTGAAAGTGCAATTTGCAGTTAAAAAAATAAAAAGAAGCCGCCAGTATGACATGAGAAGCCATATTAAAGCAAAGCCTGCAAGGAGTAAAGCCGATGTCTGGAAAACATTCTGTGTGCAATCAGCAGATAATAAAAGGCCACTGGCTCTTAATGCATCATGTCTGCTAGGAATTTCCATAATTCCCTCATTTCATTTTGCACCTCAGAACTTGGAACTCCCATAAATGCAAATTGCTGCTCGGGCCGGGGCTGCAGCGACAGCTATATCAACCTATTTCTGGGTCAACTCCCTCGAGGGGGATCTTTGGAAAACACAGTTTTCTTGGATGGTATCATTTTTGCAGCGGCACACATTGTAAGTGGATCCTGCCTAAAGGTAAAAAAAAAAGGGGGAACAAATGAGTGAAAACTTTCATGTGAAAATTGTTTTTCTATAACTGGACAAAGTCTTAGGAGTGTGGGGGGGAAAGAACGATTCACATCAGAAACAAAATCATTAATTTCTTCTCTGGGTCGATTAGAAGGCCAAAATGGATTTTTGAAACATCCTTTGTATTGTCCTAAGTAGAGCCTGACCGATTAATCAACCAGCCGATAATATCGGCCGATATTAGCATATCAAGTGACTATCTGTATCGGCTACTTTTAGCGCAGATATGTGCCGATATTACTAGATTTATTCTCCAGTTAAATAGCATTTGAGTTTCATTGTATTTCACTAGCAGTTCTCTTTCACCAGCAGAGGGCGCTTTATGGATTACAACAACCATTATCACACTCAGAGTGTCAAGCGGTGAGGCACTTACATGCGCAGTAACTTTCCAGATGAGTGACCATCTTGCCTTTGTTTTATCTTTCAGTGCATGATAACTGTGTTTGAGGGATCAACGCATTAAATGTGTTTATCTAAATCTCTCTCTACAGATCAAAGATAAATCTAAGAAAGAAATCAGCCAATTTATCGGTATCAGAATTCTTTTCTCCCTAATATCCACATCGCTATCGGACCCATAAATACCATATCGGTCAGGCCCTAGTGTGAAGTAAAATTTCACCAGCAGCCAGTTTGAGCACAGCGACTGTTGACATTTTCTTCCATGCACCTTTTTCACCTTCCTTGGTACAACAATGCAGCAAGGGGGTGTCAATCATGGATGGTCAGCCGTGATGCTAACATTTGCTAGCGCTCAATATCTGTAATATATGGCTGTGTGCTACATACTAACTATACTAAAAAACACACTAACTAAACGGTTCCTCACAGGAGCTTTAAACTAACAAAATCCAAAAAGACATCCAGAGCAATTATGGAACAATTTCTACACAAAGATATGCCTTTCAGAGAGAATCCCCTCAATGTCAGTCATGAGATGCTCCGTAGTACAGTACGTGTGCGTGTGTGCAGAAAAGTCCCTGATGGATCCTCGTTGGCCTTTGAACCAGCCTCCCTGCTGACTGAGAGCAGAGATACTCCTGCCTGCCAGGAGCCTACGGTAGCATATGGCACACAAGACATAGAACTGTGGCACCCTGACAGCCCCCGTTGGTTTTGTGTGTGTGTGTGTGTGTGTGTGTGTGTGTGTGTGTGTGTGTGTGTGTGTTTGTGTGTAGTGTAGGCTTGGGGATATAGAGAGCAGTAGTGCATAACAGCCACATAAATAACCACCACAGCATCTGTTGGAAGGGGAAGAGAGATGGAGGGTATTTGGCTCCCTTTGAAACCTGCTTATATAAATAAATAAATATTTGAGAAATACCTGCTGAAACATGCCGTTAGTGTTTCACATGGAACACACACACACACACACAAACACACACATGCACCCACACACATGCACCCACACGCACACACACACACATACACGCACACACACACACACACTGTAAACTTACTACACAGCATTGCCGCTAAAACCGGTACATCAGTCAGGAAGACTCACACACTCAGGGCAGAGGGAAATTTACAGGCAGCTGCAATGGCGGGTCACTATGGCAACTGCTTCCCTTCGCCTTGTTTCTCTCCTCTCCTCGTTCTGAGTCTCTCACTCTCACCATGAGCCACTGTCACATGGACAAAGTCTCATTGACTGTTGCGGTGGCAAAATATTGCTCTTGTGCATCTCTAACCCAGTGATGCCCTTCGCCATGTCTCTACCTGCATCTCATTTCATTAGCGGCGAACGACCATGTACACAC
Organism: Tautogolabrus adspersus; assembly: GCA_020745685.1. Lineage (NCBI taxonomy): Eukaryota > Metazoa > Chordata > Actinopteri > Labriformes > Labridae > Tautogolabrus > Tautogolabrus adspersus. The sequence goes on along the minus strand of CM036556.1, from coordinate 5,556,970 downwards.
CTACTATACACACACACACACACACACACACACACACACACACACACACACACACTCTGCATCCATGCAACAAGAGATGAAGAGTGACAGCCAGTGGCATCATGGGAGACAGAATGCAGATGTACTCACACACACACACCCACATCGTAGACAAACACACTCCAGGCAGGCTGTCACAGTTGACCTGTAGACTCTGTGTCCATGGATCAGTTACAGGGCGGATCGTTCTGGCACAGTGACAGACGGGACCGAGGCCCTCGGGGGCTACAAGCTCTTGCTCTCTGTCTCTCTTTCTGTCTCAGGCGTTCGGTTTCTCTCTGCCTCAGGCTTTGTTGTGTTTTTTCCCCACCGCAAAAGTTTAGCATGCAATGCCCACTTACAGGCAGGTGGTTAGGTGGCCGTGCAGCCTCAGGATTCGCACAACTCCTTTCGAAGTTCACAGAAAACACCAAAGGACCTCAATCATTTATCCGTTCAAAACATGCAAATGTAATGCAGCAAAGTGCCTAATCAGGTTGTCGTCATACACAACAGGCCTACAAACAAACAGAGTTGGCACTGCATGACACTGCAATAGGGATATCATGCATGCATAGTGATGCAACATGGTGATAGTTTGGGAAACAGCACAGTGTCCAGAATATACGCACAAAGCTTTTACAAATCCTGGACATCCTATAAACGATTATCAGCAGATGGTAAACACTTGAACACAGACTTGAGCTAATGCTGAGAGGGGACAGGCTTACTCATAGCAGCACGGCAGGGTGGGCGCTGATGTCTAACTAAAGGAACAGCAGAACAATGGAATAAGGTCATAGCTAAATTTAAGAGCGATTTACCTATTTCTGGTTTCCCTTTTATTCTACTGTACTTTCTTCTACTGCTCCACATTACAGAAAGAGGTAATACACTTTACAGTTTTAATTTCCTGGAGCAATTCACTTTTCACTGAGCAATTATGAAGACTCAAAGACGGCTGAAAGTCATTAATGTTTAAACCGATGAGTCTCTTTTAGTCCTGCTGGTCATTTCCATAGCAGTGTAAATAATCCCTTTTTGAAATATACGGCGTCTCATAACGTTGAATGCAGCACTGACATCCGTCACATTGTTTAAAATGTTTTGTCTTAATGTAACGGGAAGCTCAAAAATGATTCATTATAGGGCAATTTGAATTTGAATTTGAATACTTGAATTTCCCTCGGGATCAATAAAGTATCTATCTATCTATCTATCTATCTATCTATCTATCTATCTATCTATCTATCTATCTATCTATCTATCTATCTATCTATCTATCTATCTATCTATCTATCTATCTATCTATCTATCTATCTAATTGAGCAGAGGCGGTTTTAACCGGCTGGTCGGGGATTCAATCTCCAGCCCCTGAACATGTGTAAGTAATGTTCTCTGAGAGAGAAAAAAAAAACACAGTGTTTTCCTTTTACAAACTCATTGTGAATTTTTGCAGTGGAAAACATAGAGAAGGTAAAAATCTTCCTGCTCATGTACCTACCCTCTGCCAGTGATAACAATCATTAAAGGAGCAATCTGTAAGAAATCTACTGAATTAAGTCATAAAATGACCTTACTACATCATCAGACATTGTGAAAACATGCTGAGCTGAAGTGCTGGCTTCTCTGACAAATGGTAAATGGTAAATGGACTTGAGCTTGTGTAGCGCTTTTCTATTCTTCTGACTACTCAAATTGCTTTTACACCGCATGTCACACCTACACATTCACACACTGATGGCAGAGGCTGCTATGTAAAGTGACCTTCAGAAGTAACCCAGTAATACACATGCATACGCCACAGATGTAGCGGCGGGAGCAATTTGGGGTTAAGTGTCTTGCCCAAGGACACATCGGACATGTTGTTGCAGGAGCTGGGGATCGAACTCCCAAGAGGAGAGACGACCTACTCTACCAACTTAGCCACAGCCGCCATAATGGGAACAGTGACATTTCTTATGTATGAAATGTGGTGAAGGTTACAAATTCCTCATTGCTCCACAGACGTCTGATGTTGCTGTCTGCAGCTGTACTTTCCATCTCTTCAGCAGAGCAGAAGCAGGTGTTAGTTAAAGTTACAAACGTTGTGGATGAGTTCAACGCGTGTTCTTGCAACATCTTTTCTTCTGAATTTGTAGAAGTTAAGGTCAGGGTTTGTTGTGTGGGGAAAGAAAATCCACGTCACCAGGTGGATGGTCCTGTTCTTAATATTTGTGACTGTATTTAGCTGATTTCAGACAGACACACTGATGATCAGAGTTTTGTTTTCAGTGTCAGAGTGACAATAAACAGCTTCTGGCCACCGCTGCATCACATTAAAAGCCTTTCACGTTTGATTGAGCATTTTTCCTTTGTGACATTTGCAACATTTATTTAATTATAGCATCAGATCACTCCACCCACCCATGTTACAAGCTAACAGACAAAAATGACTTCAGACAATAAATACTTAATAACTGACAGGCTGACAGTCTGCTCTGTTATTTTAGAACAACACTTTGACACCCACAGACACTCCACTACAAAAGCAAAATTGAAAAGGTGAACAAAATCAAAAACACCCGACAACGCTTATTGAAAACATGGGCTGCACAAACACAAACAACGACAACAAAGACAAAGCAGGATGGCAGGGAGCAGCTGAGGGCTGGTACCCCGAGGAGCTTAGCTTGGCTGTTGATCCTTTCATGCAGAACGGAAACAATGAGACGATTAGGCGTAAACTTGTGTCGAGTGTTCCAGTTTGGCACGCCGCCCACCGGATGCCCTCAGAGACACCACCCTCCGGTTTCCCGATGATCAACTGAGTGATTAGTCATGAGGATGGAGCGTGTTCTGCTGCTCCGTGTACGTCACCGCCGGCTGTTGATTTGATTGAAAGTGATGTCAGTAAACACTAACAGAGAGGGAGAGGAAAGATTGACGTGCACTTAAGATGTACAGCTGAACTGAGGCATGTAATTGAAAAGATAAGCCTTCATTTTTGAGGTCTTCATTATCAATCAATTACATTTTATTTATATCTCGCCCAAACCTGAAAGTGATCTAATTACATTTCATAATAAGTCCAGGCCTAGTACATACTTCCAAGTTCAACATGAGCAAGACTGGGCTAAACTTTTAGTGTTTGTAGGCGGAGTATTGCTGAGCTGCGGAAACACACCGCACATGTATGTAGTGCTCACGATGGGGTAGACCACTGCAGCGTAGATTCCACGCAGAAGTATAAACCAGGCTTGACCGCTGTCCGATAGAGGTTAATAGGTTCACATATATCATCTGTTCAACCTAAAATGTGGCCTTTACATTTCATGTATCCATTGACTTTGAGGCTTCTTAACCATTTGGAAGCTGAGAAATGGAAATGTCCACCACTCATGACTCACAACAGAACTACATGATATCGACATTTATCGTATCACAGTGCTCTCAGTTGAGAAGAGTTCAACTTTCAGAACAGCGCAGCGCTCTCACCGACCAATCGGAATCAAGACGGGGCGGGGCTTACAACATCAACTTTGTCGACAAGCAATAGTCAGACTCGTCTTTTCTTTTTTTTTAAGATTTCTATTTTGGGCTTTTATCGTAGAGATAGGACAGTGGATAGATAAATCAGGGAAAGGAGCCACAGGTCAGATTCGAACCGGGGCTGCTCGCTTGTAGGACTATAGCCTTCGTACATGGGGCGCTTGCACAAACCACTGTGCCACCAGCGCCCCAGACTCGTCTTTTCTAAGGTATCATTTCCAGGTGTAGAGCTGCTGCTGATGCCAGGACATATCGACTCTTTTACATTGTTTCATGTTTTCTTGGTGATATTTCCTTGAATAAGAGCAAATATGAAGCCTACAGAGCTATCTTAAACACACCTGACATTACCGAGGGAAGCAGAAGTTCACTTTCATAACCTAGCATAACCTAGCAACAACGAGCTCTGGTGACAAGCGCTCTGAAACGGACGTCGTGAGCGCATCCAGTACTTAATCTTCCAATCCTGAGCCTGATGTCACATGAACACAGTGCCATGTGACTATTGCATATAAGTGGACTGCCATCTGCCATGACTGGAAGACCGGGGAAGGTGTAATAGAGGGTATTTTTCTATCGTCACAGAGTAGGGTAAGGAGAGGGTATGATTAAACTCAACCACATGCTCTTCTCTACAACAGCAAAGAGATTCATGAAGTCTTTGTGTGGAACACATGCATTTAAAAAAAAAAGTATATATTACTTGTTAACAGAACCGGGAGCCTGCTGCGATATCATCTCCCTGTACATTAAACTAAGCGCTGAAAGATAGAAGTGTAGGGCCCTCTTCTAAAAGAGAGCCATAATTAAAAAGATATTGAATCATGTTAGGGTGAAGCGACAACTCAACGGGGAATAACGCAGCATACAGAGCTTTATACCTTCTCCAAATTAGCATTTTCATTCCTCCCTGGGAGCCTCAACTTCTCTTTCCCGCGTTTCCATTTTCATTTTCATTAGCATGGATGGAGCAGGGAACAGTGTGTGTGCACAAGCACGTGTGGGTGTGAGGTGTGGTTAAATATTGACCTTTTACGCTGAGGTTTCCAAGCTATAATAACAGGGAAATTGCTCACAGCAAATGATGAACTGTCATCAGTGTGCAAATACACACAGGCTCTTTGTACTAGTGGACCAATTAACAGAAAGGTTACAAAGTGGGGGAAATATTGTAGCAGTGTGCTGGATAGAATGCATTTGTGCCTTTCTATGTATTTGTAAGATTTGTATTTTTGGCTTTTATTGGTTGGAATTAAAGCAGCTTATATTGTAAATGCAGGTCAAACAGCTGAAGCATTCTATGGATATACATCCCCACTGTGTATTTCTAAATACAACCCAAAATCAGGCTTTATTCTTACTATGCAGTACATCCCGCTATAAAGAAAAACATGATGCTCTGAACTCCGAATCAAGCTACATATGTACATATAAATCTCATCTACTAAATATTCAGGAAGAAAGTGTCAGAGGAGAGTGACTTGTACTTAAAAACATGTTTTTTACGTGCCGTAATTGCATTTTTGTTAAATATTAATTTTGGACCCCTATGAATGCAGATGTGAAGATGTTTTTTTCTTTTCATCTTGATCAAAAAATAAAGCCGGTGCTTATCAAGAATCTCATATTGTAAACAGGGTTTTAAGCGTTGCTATTCGAATGCACTGAGTGTGTCGCTGTGTGTGCACTCGGGTCATTAGGAGGTCAGTGTCAGTCTGAGATAGAGCATTGGAGGTGGATACAGACGCAGGGTGATGAATGGGATGTGATGAGATGCACAGCAGCAGAGCTGGCCTATAGGCCACCGAGCGGGGCGAAGGCTTAATCGTTAGAGCACAATGGATCAAGGCAAAGGCCATGCTGATTGCATCTGGGACATGTGTGAGTGTGTGTGTGTGTGTGTGTGTGTGTGTGTGTGTGTGTGTGTGTGTGTGTGTGTGTGTGTGTGTGCGTGTGCGTGTGTGTGCGTGTGCGTGTGTGTGTGTGTTTGAGTGTGTCTCCATGCACTCACTGGTATCATAATACTTGTGAGAACCAGTTGTGGATACCAAGAATGCATGTTTTCATTGGTATTCCACTAAGTCCTTACCATTAGAACAAGCACTGAAGTGTTTTCTTAGAATCATTTTACATTCCTGGCAACAACAGACATTCACTATCTGTGTTTTACTCACATTCATCACTAACACCCAATAAAACACAATAATGCACGGGATTGGAGATGTGTCTTTCCTGATGTGATTTCCATGCAGAGGTTCTTACATCAATGCAGAATAAAAATCAACAAGCAGGGATCTTAAGCTTGTTTCATAAAGACATACTACCCCCCGACGTCCCGAACGCCCAGCCTCCACCATCGGACTGTGTCGTCCCTCAACCATCACCTGACGCCCAGCCACTACCATCAGACTGTGTCGTCCTTCAACCATCACCTGACGCCAAGCCACCACCATCGGACTGTGTCGTCCCTCAACCATCACCTGACGCCCAGCCTTCACCATCGGACTGTGTCGTCCCTCAACCATCACCTGACGCCCAGCCACTACCATCAGACTGTGTCGTCCCTCAACCATCACCTGACGCCAAGCCACCACCATCGGACTGTGTCATCCCTCAACCATCACCTGACGCCAAGCCACCACCATCGGACTGTGTCATCCCTCAACCATCACCTGACGCCCAGCCTTCACCATCGGACTGTGTCGTCCCTCAACCATCACCTGACGCCCAGCCTTCACCATCGGACTGTGTCGTCCCTCAACCATCACCTGACGCCCAGCCACTACCATCAGACTGTGTCGTCCTTCAACCATCACCTGACGCCAAGCCACCACCATCGGACTGTGTCGTCCCTCAACCATCACCTGACGCCCAGCCTTCACCATCGGACTGTGTCGTCCCTCAACCATCACCTGACGCCCAGCCACTACCATCAGACTGTGTCGTCCCTCAACCATCACCTGACGCCAAGCCACCACCATCGGACTGTGTCATCCCTCAACCATCACCTGACGCCCAGCCTTCACCATCGGACTGTGTCGTCCCTCAACCATCACCTGACGCCCAGCCTTCACCATCGGACTGTGTCGTCCCTCAACCATCACCTGACGCCCAGCCTCCACCATCGGACTGTGTCGTCCCTCAACCATCACCTGACGCCCAGCCTTCACCATCGGACTGTGTCGTCCCTCAACCATCACCTGACGCCCAGCCACTACCATCAGACTGTGTCGTCCTTCAACCATCACCTGACGCCAAGCCACCACCATCGGACTGTGTCGTCCCTCAACCATCACCTGACGCCCAGCCTTCACCATCGGACTGTGTCGTCCCTCAACCATCACCTGACGCCCAGCCACTACCATCAGACTGTGTCGTCCCTCAACCATCACCTGACGCCAAGCCACCACCATCGGACTGTGTCATCCCTCAACCATCACCTGACGCCCAGCCTTCACCATCGGACTGTGTCGTCCCTCAACCATCACCTGACGCCCAGCCTTCACCATCGGACTGTGTCGTCCCTCAACCATCACCTGACGCCCAGCCTTCACCATCGGACTGTGTCGTCCCTCAACCATCACCTGACGCCCAGCCACTACCATCAAACTGTGTCGTCCCTCAACCATCACCTGACGCCCAGCCACCACCATCGGACTGTGTCGTCCCTCAACCATCACCTGACGCCAAGCCACCACCATCGGACTGTGTCGTCCCTCAACCATCACCTGACGCCCAGCCTTCACCATCGGACTTTTTGTCCCAATCACCGCCTGAAGCCCAGCCTGCACCATCATACTTTTTCGTCCCAATCACCGCCTGACGCCCAGCCTCCACCATCCGACTTTGTCGTCTTAACCACCGCCTGACACCCAGCGACTACCATCGGACTCTGCCGTACCCTAAACCTTCGCCGTTCTCATTCATGCACAGCCTGCTCCGACCTCCTCCTCAGCGGCAAGGAAGTGTGGATGACAGGAAAGCGAGGAAAAAAAAGGAAAAATCCTTCCTAAATAAAAGAGCATATTATCCCATATGCTCTTTTATAAAGCTGTCCAGATAACACTTGTTATGAATTGGCGTTATACAAATAATGATTGATTGATTGATTGATTGATTGATTGATACATGAGACCCTACAGTATGTCAGTTCTATCTGTTTATCCTAGCATTTATAAATTGAATCAAATGTTATTCTAGAGTAGAAATGTAGTTGTTAGAAGGTATTAGGGATGTGCGCAACTACTGTAGCTGATAAATTAATCTCTGTGTTACTAAGGCTTACAGTAAGTTTAGGTTTATTCCTCTCAGAGGCTCAAACATGTTTCATTCAGGTTACCTCCTGACTCTCCAAACATTAGCCCTGCTACCACGTGGAGGAGAAGAGGCGGCCCCGCCCACTCTGAGACGCAGTTTGTTGGGGCATAATGGCAAGGATATCATTCAAAGAGAACCAACAGTATTTCCAAATTGAAGAAATTGCTTCTTTTTTGTTATTGGTCAGAACTATTGGAGGAGTAGAGGAGGCCGTGTGCTGAAGGGACAGCTTTGTTTTGGTTTGAGAGAGTGGTGCTTAAGTGTGACATTTGCTGACGAATCAGATTCAACTATTTAAGTCCTCAGTCGGGATAGGTCTAAAACAAATACATATTTTTTTATTTTATTTTTTTGCCCTAAATACCGGTCAAATACCCAGCAGTAGCACAGCCACCTGCCACTAGACGGGGATGTAGCCGTAGACTCGCACAGCCTAAAAAGCTCGCATCATTGGACTTTTCTCTCCTTACTCTTCTGCCTGGATGTTTAAAAAAAGCTCAAATGAGGGGGTGGCATCTCATTGGAGCAGCGGGGTTCAGCAGTGTCAGATTGAACTGACACATGGACTGGAGCGATATGTAACCACATTGCTTGTTTACGGACTGGTGGCAGGCGATGTTAGCGACGTTGGCCACACTGTGATCTCCGCTCCGTTTATTGGAGTGTTTTCTTTCCTTGGGACTAGTCGATTGTCTGAACTTTTATTTGCTTTTAATCTTAGACTTTGAAGTTAGTACATCCCTACCAGGTACTGCTTGAAACTTCTTCACTGATGGTGCATTCAAGTGCTCATGAAAAGCTCTGTGAAAAATGACCTGAGTCTTAATTGCTATAGTTTTAATATTTAAAAAAAACACACTTAAAGAAAATCATTCACAGTAGAAAACAACAACCTGCATGTCCTGTAGGAGGTTGTGAAATACTTGATTTGAAGATGACTTGTTAGCAACAACTCTCAAATGGCAGTCCCACTGTACAGTGAACCTCTTAACACTCTGATTAAAGTGTGCATAATTACATGAATATAATTCACATTTACATCGCCTCGTTAAAGATGATCACATTTTCAAGCTTTTTTGCATTAAGAAGGTACATTTTAACACCTTCGTAAAAACACCTGCTTGGACACTTAATGTTTCTGTATTAGTATTATTATAGTAGAGGAGGACAGAGGATGAAGTAGGACACTTGGACCAGAGAGTGGGAAGTGAGTGCTTGGACCTGGACTGCCCGCTTCAAAGACTAAAGCCCACACGGGACTCACAATATCACCTCTAGGCAAATTGGCACCACTTGGGTTTCTTATAAGTCATACAGCATTTTTTCACATGTAGATGTTGTAACTTCATTATTGTATTTCGAGAAGTCAATGTAAACTTTTGTTCTTCAAATGTACATCGACACTTGTCACTAAAAACCTGAGTGAAAGTGTGTTTCTTGACACTTCATCCTCCTCTTTCTCTTCTCTCTATGTACTGTCTCACTCTGTATACTACATCATCTGAATATCTCCTTTGTTACTCTCATAATGACTTCATTTTCAAGAGGTTACTCCTAAAGATAAAGGTAGTTGTAATCAGCTGCTTGCAAAAAAAAGCTTTACCACTGACTTAATGGAGTACATGCTTAAATCGATAAATGCATTGATTTAAAGCAACAATATGTAACTTTTCCACCTTAAATCGTAGCTTCAAAGGTGGATTTAATAGCACAATAACTTTCAACATGGAGAGTGGCATCTCTCTGATGTCCACAGCGGGGCCTGATCACCTGTTTACTCTAGTATGTAACTGTGGCAGCGGGCTGCAGCCATCTCACGAGAAGTGCATACAGCTTTATGGCACTAGTTCACACAGTTTCAAAGAGAAGCCAGTTCGCTCTTCTCTGTGCTGTTTGATACAATGGCTGAGGCTAAGTGGAAGAGGATGGTGACTAATCACCACCTGCAGTGGTCATTGGGCGCTCGACTCACGATTTAGAGATGCAAGAAAAAACTCTCTGGAATCATTAAACATGCAGCTAAAATCACCAGCAGCGCCCAAATCCAACTGTCAGAACGTGACATGCGTGCAGCAGAAAGGAAAGCGGTCACTGCATCACTGAGGACCCTTCACATCCCCTTCACCACTCGTTTCAGCTGCTCCCCTCAGGCAGCCGTTTCACAGTACCATTGGCGAAACAGAAAACATACAGAAACTCTTTTATTCCCACTGCTACACACATTTTATGCATGTTCGCTGAAAGCGATTGTGTTACAATGCCAAATACTTAGTTTTCTATTTTTTGCATTAGTCCAAAATATTCAAATTCTGCAGAAATATATATAAAAAGCCTTATTTATTGATCAATTAAAGAAAGAAAGAAAGAAAGAAAGAAAGAAAGAAAGAAAGAAAGAAAGAAAGAAAGAAAGAAAGAAAGAAAGAAAGAAAGACACAATCAAGGAGAACCCAAACCCACTCGTCTGCACATACAGAGGAAACACACACATACACACACTCTCAGCACACACCGAGTGTTGCCTCTGTGCTCACTGTCTGCCAGAGCTTATAACTCTGGGGCTGTGGGGACCAGTGTGGAGTTGAGATGATCTAGCTGCTGTACTGTTTGTACTCTGTCTATACCAACTTCACTGTCTGCGACTGCAAGCAAACACCCAACTCACAGCTCAATATGCTTCAAAGATCCGACTATTATAACCCCTCCAGACCCTCCCCCCCCAAAAAAAAGCAAACAGATGCTGCTCAAAGGTATCACATGTGTCTACAGCAATGCTTCTCCTCTGTAATAATATAGCAATTATTACACCAGAGTGATAATCTTTGAACTGTCTTTTAGCTTGATTCAAGGTGAGGAAAGCACACTTACATATATATACCTAGTTCATGTTTGGATTTCCCCTACATGCAAAGCATCGGCACTCTTTATACTTCTTATTTGGAGCAAATAAGAGATCATTGCTTCTTCGTTCCCTGAGCAGATTAGGCGTGGGCGAGATAAAAAGCAGCAGAGCTATGGAGAGAAAAAAGACGAGTAGGACCACTGGGAAGAAGAATAAAGCCACCCTGGCCTGTTTTACCAACAGCATGCTCTGCTTTGACTCAATATCGTCTCAAAAAGCAGTATTTTCTCTCTCTCTCTCTCATCTATCGCTCTTCCTTTTCTCTCCGACTCTTCACTCCTCCCTCCTTTCTCCCAACAAGTACATGCTCGTCTTTTTGTTCTCACATATTCATTATCTTTCACTCTCCTTTGACCTCTCTCATCCTCTCCACTTGTTTGTCTTCTGATCTCCGTCTTCTCTTTGGTTCCCCTCTTTTTCTTTTCATCTCTCACTCTCCCCCCCCCCCCCCCTCTGACTTAATCTACCACTGCTCGGCCTCTCGCTGTGATAGTCTATTTGTAACCTCTTGCAAAGAAGCCCAGCATTTTCAAGCCACTCAGTATCTTCCTTTTTCCTCTCTTCCTCTTGTCTCTTCTCTGTCTCATTTGTCTTCCTCTATCTTTTTCATCTCTCCGTCAGAGGATTTTGTAGCACTTCTACTGTTAAATTACACCCCTCACCCCCTCCCCTCTCCCATCTGTGTTATAAATAATGGCTGGATTAGGCTGACTTTTTGTTTGGCTCACTATTAGGGAGTGGATCAATTCCACAAATTGAGTGGATGGGGAGGCGAATACACACAGGCACATACATATACACATTCAGACACACAGACTCTCTGTCCTCCAAAATGCCACAGTGACCAAAACGGCACAAACGCAAGCATTGTCCTCTTTTTCCCCGCTGCTACTTCTCTACTTGCCCCTCATAGCCGTCTTCTTCTCTTCCATTTTCCACATCCCTTTCTTTCAGCTTTAGGCTGTTTGGACTCCAGATGACCCCTCCTTTTTTTCTTTCCATTTCGTGCTCTTTATCTCTGCATTCTTTATGCTTGACTGGTAGCATAAAGATACCCCGATCTGGTGTGAGAATCTTTGTTTGTTTGTCTGGAGTTTTGACAATAACCAGGATTAGTTTGAAGTACCATCCAAACCACCAAAAAAAAGACTTAACCACACAGTTACCTATCAGAAGATTAATACAACTATTGACTGTATATCAATATGGACAACTTGTCTCTATCTCCTTCCATTCTACAAAAGTGAAGCCAAAATACCCCCCCGCGACAGGCGCTGACATGTGGCGACGGAGACGCTATTTGGAGCCAAGACTTGTGCTGACGGGATCTAGTGGCTAGTGGAGCCGCAGTAGTGACGTCACGCCAACTCCACTAAGCAAATCACACGTTTATTTTACCATAACCACCGTAGCTTTAACTGCATGTCAATTTATGTTGCACATGCAATTATGATAAATTGTGAAAAAGTTCCTCAGCTAGCTTTTTTAGAAGTCTTACAGGTTGTTTCTTGATTATCAACTGAATTATTTTGAATGTCAAACCAGAAAGTTGCCCATTATTTCCTGAGTGAGTATCCGTGGAATAAGCGATAATTCATAATGAGCGGGTTGTTATCTCCGAGGAAGTCATTCAGGGTGAGACAAGACCCCAACTGCTCACTCTTTCGAGGTCCCTTTCTGCAACAATGCTCACTATACATTATCCCTTACTTATATGTTGCATACGCTGCAGGTTATTACTTTTAGCAATATAAGTGTGAATGTCAACGAAAGGCTCTCAGGCAATCCTGCAAGTATACAAATGCGGTCCGCTCCTTCCTTTGTATTTGCACATTGTGTATGTCTATGAATAAAATCTAATCATCCACATTCCAACGTTCCTGCCCATCTCCCTCCTCATCTGTCCTCACCCAACCTCTCATTATCCCCAGTCCACCTCCCTCCATCCCTCCTTCTCTCTGCCATCCCTTCTTCCCCTCCCTTCCTATAACGATCTGGCCATTACTGGGGACTGCCGTTCCAGTCCTGGTTTCACAGGGCGTCTGGGGTCTAATTGGGACAGACTGAGTGAGTGTTTGTTGGTGTGTGGCCTTGTTGAGGCAGGGTGGGATCCAGAGGCAACCCCCCAACGCACACACACACTCCCCTTAGAGATGTACTCTTAGTGAGTCTTTACAAAAACACTCATATCCAAGCATTTAGCATCTCACCATCTGGCCCAGAATCCTTTAGTACAGCTAGTCACCAACTTTTAAAATCTGGTTTACTACGGAAGTATTATTGAGTAGAAACAGATTTTCCTGGGATGTAGGGACAATGTCCACTTACTGGAGTTTTCATGCTCTCAGCTGAAAATATTCAAACTTTAAGAAAACAACACTCGTCAATGTCACTTCTCTCTTTTACAGACCAATCAAGATCAAGAAGAGGCGGGACTTCTGATATAAACTTTGTCAAAAACAAAGGTTGAAGAGAAACTAATACTTTCCCTCGCACGGTTTATCTCAAACACCTTATCTTTTAATCTTTTAAAGGGGGAACATTTCCAGGTCTAGAGCTGCTGCTAAAGCCAGGACTTGATTCCTTTTCCAATGTTTTTACACTTTCTTTGTAAAATATCCTCCTTTTACAAAGACCAAGCACACAAAGCAATTAAAACAGACTTCACAGGGAAGCAGAAGTGAAGACAGTTTTTCGTTACCAAGCAACAGTGATCAATATGAAGATGAGGTTGTGTGCCAGCGTAAAAAACAAACACACACTAGTGGACACAGGCCCTTAATCTCAATGAATGGGTTCAAAATAGGTGCAGAAACAGCTCTATGATAATGTTGAAAGTAAAAAAAATCCATGAAAAAATCCATACACCCACCAATTATTTCTGCAAAATGAGACACAAAAAAAGATTTTTGGAAAGTTTTTTCTCAAGCAAACTCATGAAAAGTAAAGTGTAGCGTTAATTTCTGAGCTCAATCGCATCACGATTAATGCGTTAATGCTGACAGCCATACTTGACATATATTACAGACCTCTATTTACTGCAGAGTAATTCAGATTTTTTAGACAAATCCAGATGAAAAAAGGTAGATGTTAAGTGTTAAATGGACTTGAGCTTGTGTAGCGTTTTTCAAGTCTTCTGACGACTTAAAGCGCTTTTACACCGCAGGTCACATCTACAAATTCACATCCTGATGGAAAGATGAAGCAGTGGGAGCAACTTGGGGTTCGGTGTCTTGCCCAAGGACACATCGGACATGTGGCTGCAGGAGCTGGGGATCGAACCCCCAACCTTCCGGTTGAGAGACGTCCAACTCTAACAACTGAGCCACAGCCGCCCGTTGGGTCAGTCTTGGTTACTGCTGGCACATTTTCCTGCAAAATGTAAATGAAAAAAAACCATGGTGTACACCTTATAAAATACAAACTATATTCAGTGTTCAGAACACGTGCATAGTGCAAGTATTCATGTACAGTTATTTCTTAAGGGTATTAGAACTTTATTTCAATCAGATAAGCAGATAGAGACGAGATAGTTGAATGCTACTCCTATCGCCTATGCGTGCCTGTATATATAGAGCTGTAGAATGTATTACCTTATCGAGGTAACATATTGTTTTTCTGTTTGAGTGTATACGTTCCAGGAGGAGAAGAGGAGAAACAGTAAATTGGATGTAGAGTCTCCTCTGTTGTCTCTATTCAGACACCAGCGTTCCCATTAAGCAGTGCTGGCAGCTCTGCCTCTAGCCACGGCTCCCCATCTCATATATAACAATACCACCTTAATTGGAATGCAGTTACAATACAATGCAGGTGAAGACAAACAAACACAGTGAGTACAAAGCCAGAAAGAGACAATACAATCCGAAATAAGCGGCGAGTAGCAGCGAGTAGTGAAAGTGAGTGGAACTTCTGCAACTCAAAAGAGCAACTTTGCTCAACATGTAGGTGTGAAGCTGCACGTGTGCGCACAGTCAGAGTGAGGATTCATCTTTCCAGCTGTGTGTGTCAGTTTCCCCAGCAGGCCTGCAGTTTGAGCTGTGATCTCCCAGATCCGCCATAGACCGGCACTGCCAAGAGCCTGGCTTCGCTTCGCCACAGGGAGTGTGTGTGAGTATGAGCGTGCGTGTGTGTGTTGGTGAATGTGAATGTGCAGTCGTTCATCTGTAATCAAACATTTTCACATGCTTGGAGATCTTCCTGTTTGTGCTGCATGTCACACCAGGGGGGTTATGGATTATCAGCAGCCATTTATCTCGTCTTGTCGGTCCTGACAGTTAATCTGACGGTGGAGGAGAAAATTCTAGTTCTGCTACAGAGCTGTCAGATCTTCAGCTCTTATTGGGTTTTGTTACTTTGATTCACCACACCCACATGTCTCTGTATCCATGCTAAAATTAAAGTGCTACAGAAAAACACCAAAATCATGTCCTGCTTGATCACAAAGTGACGATGCAGAGAACCAGAACTGCCTTCAGGTTCTGCTTCCAAAAATTAAAAAGAAAATTATAATATTAACAAAACAAAAAAATCTAACCAGTAAATCAAACAGCACCAGATCATGTTTTAAATCCCCCAATGCTTAAACTCACCTATACTGTAGAGCAGTGGTTCTCAACTCGTCTAGCCTCAGGACCCAACACCAACTCCTCTGTGAAAAACCGCGACCCAAATTTTGGATATTTTTCGACCAAACAGATTTATTGTGTTTTTTTCCAGGCACACATTCCAGATCCACTGAAAATGGCTCAGCGATCCACCTCTGGTTCTCGATCCACCAGTTGAGAACCACTGCTGTAGATGTTAGTTCAGTTAAAGGGATACTTCACCCGTTGAAACATGAGTCTGTATTGACATTGGGTCATATATGTAGTAGAAATGTGAAATACATTTTGAAGTTGGTGCCTTCTTGACTGAGAAAAGGCAGAAAGTATCTTTTTGGCTCATGTGGATGAAAGACAACAACTCCCAGAATGCACAGCACCGCAGGCCACTCCCACTGCAGCTGAGCGCTACAGACATTTACTACAGCACATACGGCTTTTCCTCAACTGATTCCGAAATTTCCACCTGAAGGAATTGGCATCTTAGAAATTCCTGGCAGCAAACGGACTCTATGTCTGTGTCCATAGGCAAACAGTGACAGCACCAACACCACCAGTCTGACCCAGATCGAGCCGGCCCGGATTCCTTGTCCTCACCGGCGCCGACAGGCAGGTCTTGTGCCTCGGCTGCAGGGGCACAAGACCTGTCGGCAGCAGCCGCCTCGACGCTATATTGCGGCTCGTAGAGATAGCCACGAACATCAGATTCGAGCACAAGACCTTCAAAATCCCCTTCATCCATATCAGTTTGAAGTTGAAACATACTTTCATCATACTTTCGTTATTCTCAACTTTCTCCATAGAGCCTGTTAGCATAGCTTCCAAGCAATATGGCGGACGTTGAATTTTCGATTCTGGCCGTGAGGTCCCGGGTCCCACCCACAGATCTGTAATAGGTCTGTAGCTTCAGTGGGTCAAAAATATGAGGAACTAGCGATGTAGTTTCACCCCCTCTAACCAAAGCAGTCTATTTCTTTTCTGAAAAGGAGAAGCTCCTTTTCAGAAAAGAAATACGGTCTCAAGGGAAAATGAGGCCAGGATGCACGACCATTCAAAAACACTACCAGGTGATACAAAGCTTAATGCAAATGGGTGAAGTATCCCTTCAAGAGTTTTAACATATAAGATGCTACTTCTGTTTTTGTCGGTCCATAATACGAATCAATTTACTTTGACTTCACTCCAGAGAAGTATTTAACAACCAGCCGACCACACATCAGTGAATATAATCCAGCTTTAGACTTCATCACAAACAAAAGTTTCCTCGAGGATATTTTTATATCATAAATGTACAAATTACTTTTGCCAAATATGCAGTAAAGACAATTTCATTGCTGCACAGATTATTTTTAGTTAAGGAAGAGCTTTCTTGTACCAAAGTAAAACATTCCGATTCCTCCTCCCCGACAATCGCAGGGTCGCTCCAGACTCGAGGCTGCTCGGAACCGATTATCTGCCCAGATTATCTTGTAGTGTGAGTGGTACAAAGTTCCAATCTTAACGTCCCCGATCTGCTCGGCGATTGTTGGGGGCGCTCCGATTTATTCCAAACACGTTTGATATTAAGGAGCTAAAATCTTGACGATTACGTCATACACGCGTCTTGCAGAAGTCGCACATGACAACAATGTAATCATTATATTATAAAACCTCTAATTCTCTCTGCAAAACGCACAAACCTACAGTCCTCGTCTCCTCAGCCACCTGCGAGTCCGTATACGCCAGCGTTTTTTGTTTTTTTTAGGTTTCGGTTCACAGGACGGCACAGATTATCAGTGCAGCACTTTTCTGAAACATTTTATCCATATATCTACGTTTGTATTAACTTTCCTATCTCCTACAACAACTTCCACTTCCTTCTCTTTCATCAGCGCCGTCCCCTGGAGTCCGTTTGAGTTTTCAAATGAAACTTTATTAACAATTGTCAACGCTCCATCCTGATTTCACTCGTACAGTGTGAGCTCTCAGGAGGTGCCCGACAATCGGGTCGTACAGTGTGAGCACATAAATCTTAAGGTCTGATCGTGCGTCGTAAACGATTCAGTCGTACAGTGTGAGCTGACATGCCACCCCGACTTTTATACAATCGGGGGAATATCGTACAGTGTGAGCCCGGCTTAAGCCGAACAAAAGGTAATCTCTAAAGCTGAAAAAAAAACTGATTGTGTAAAATAGATGGAAAAAAGATGAAGTATGTTGTTGACATTTTCCTGACTTGCTGAGTAGAAAGCAGTTATACATATTCAAGGAGCTATCTTTAATCTTTTTCTCTAAACATCATTGTGTTCTGGATCCATGGTATGGAGCTGTGATTCATTTAAACACAGGTTTAAAAAGCAGACAGCCAATAAACAAACACCAGACCTTGTGCAAACATATCCACATATTGAAATGAAATGTTTCCATTCCCACTGGAATTTCATTTTGTGAAATAAAATAAAGAATTTTAGCAGCTAGCTCTTCCCTTCAAATATACCAAAGGCCTTGTATAACAAATTCTAAACCTTATAACCAGCCCTCCTCTGAAGTGGGTAAAACAACCCTTCATCACCTCAAGTTTCAAGATGGCATATGTAGATCATTAAGAAGTGACTGAAAGGGGCGTCATTGACCTATAGCGGTTAAATTGAGAGCCCCATGTACCCCTCAAAGTGGGGTTGCCTGGGTTCAAACCCGACTGTTGGCTCCTTTCCACAAGTCATTTCCCCCTCCCTCACCCCAATTTCCAACACTATCAACTGTCCGGTAAAAAATCTTGAAGTGACTGAAGAATCCTGGCATGTGTCCACGGCAACTTCCACTCCAAAGCCTTTTTCCATCTAACACTGTACCACCACCTCTTCATCCATCAATAATTAGTATAATAGTAGTATATAATAATAAGTATATACTATATAAATCTCCGACAGGCACTGCAGCAGAATAGGTAAGACTGCAGAGTCCTTGTAAAGCCTCGCATTTCACAATGTGCATTTTATATTTCAAAATCGTGCCTCACGTGAGCATTAAGTCTGCATTATGTCACAGAAGTTACTGTTCGTACAGCCTATTGTGAGGTCTTTGCTGTGATACAATTTGACAATTCCAAACTTCATTTGTTTCAGTGAGCAATTTAAACTTTATTGATTCAGATTAAATAGACCCATAATTGCTCTTGGCGAGCTCAAAACCAGTGTTGGGGGGTTTTCACTGAGATCCAGGAGTGCAGGAGGAGCTGAGCCAGCCTTTCGCTGAAGCTTTCCCTTAAAGCCATTACACATGGCAATAAACCTAGCCAAGTGCAAAACTAGAAAAAACTGTGTTGAGCTTTTTTTCCCAAGCGCACAGCTATATGACAGGCGACACAGCGCCAAGCGGCTCTCTCTTCCTCCTTCTTTCTCGCCCGCTGTCCCGGTACCTTCCGATTCCTTTTCATCTCCATCTTTCCCTCAGCTTCTCTCCTTCCACTCCTCTTCACTTTCTTTGTCTTGTCAAAAGGGTTTCAAGCTCAATAAAATACTATCTGTCAGCGTACGATGGAGTAGGTGTATTCGACACGATATTGACACAACCTTGACACAACGTGGGCCGCGCTTTGAGGTAACAGGGAGGCAGAGCGCTCCAACAGCAAATAACCGACAGGCCCGCCGAGAGACGGAGTGATAGAAAGAGACAAGAGATTGAGCCTCTGTAGTAATGTTAAAATAAAGTTGGTTTGACAGTACTGTTGATCCTTTTCCTGCAGAAGATTCTATTCTCTTCTGCGCTGGGCTGTTTTACTGTGCCGAGCCATACTGTGCTTATTCTTTGTCACTTTTGTGTGGTTTTCTTCATGCTGTCCTTTTTTTTTGGTGGTATATTCAGCATTTTTCCCAAAGTTCGCTGCCCTCATGTTGCTCTGTTCTTCTTCTCTCTTTTACTTGCTGTTCTTATCTTCCCTTCTCTTTCATTATTTTGTCTTTTTTCTTTTCATCATTTTTCGATTTACTGCTCAATCTTGTCCCCGTGCCACCTCTTTCCATAAAAAATTCTATGCCGCGATTTGTCTCAGCGCATACGAAATAAATAATGGAACGGATGCTGGCCTCCATTTGTCTAATTTCAGATTGCTCAAGGCCTCTTTGTCCATTTGTATTTCACAGTTTTCGACATTTGGCTGTTAGAATATGTATTGTATGAAGTGCATTGAATATTACACCGTGTCTATGGTAAGAAAAGCCTGCAGGAAATGGAGAGATTTAGCAGGAGAGCATCTCCCTCGATGCTCCTAATTATATGAAAAAGATGAAATGTGCCAAGTCTCCATCCTGGAATGGCACTCTTCTCCAAAACAAAACAAAAATCAGGGATTGTGAGCGAGTACTGTAATCGGGGGAAGTGTTGTTAGAGGGAATGTGTGCATCTGAGATCAGGGATAGAGAAGACAATATGGAGAGATGCTGCATTGCCCAAAGGCCGGCATCTGTTAGCAGAGTTATAAGCACAGTGGAAACACTACATAACACAGAGAGACAGAGCGGACGAGGAGGAGGAGGAGGGAGAGTAACAGTCCAAATAAAAGAAGCAAATTGAGAGAAATACTTTGATGCGGACAAAAACCGAGTGGAGACAAATATCTCACAAAGACAAACTCGCCTCATCCAGCATGTTGCCATCCAGGACAGACGATCGTGAGTGTCTTATATTGTTCCTTCCTCAAGTGTCCCTGTTATGAGCCCCTCCAGCTCGCTGACATCTCTCGTCTTGTCGCCATCGACAAACACAAAGCATCGACACTTCCTCTGGTGCTTGCCATCACTCTGCCTAATACCCTTTTATGTCTTTTCTTCTTCTTCCACTCTGTAAAAATAATCTCCGGCAGCCAAGTATACACAATATTCCTGGGAATACTGTCGGTCGTTTTCAGCTGTTGTACGGCACATTCAATTTAAAGACCTTAATTAAAAGCTGATTCAGTAAACCGTGCTCACTCATTCAGCCGGTGGAGAACTACTTTTTTTATTTTTTCTTCCTGCAGAGCCAGTGTCACAGGCAGTTAATCAAAAGCCTGTTTGATACCGAGCCATTGTTTTGCTGTGAGAATACAGCGGTCAGCAGGGACCGCAACTTTTACAGATAAAGTTTAACAAGCGCTTGGTGCCTGCTTTATTAATTTTAGAGCCTGCATGAAAGAGTTAAGCACTCTGTTTCAGAATATGCTGTTTCTAATATCCTAGTTGAGATAAGTAATGAATGCTGACAATGCTGTACTGAGCAGTAAACACAGATCTCTGGAGGTTGTAGTTTTATTGTTCAATAATAACAAAATGTATATTCATAAAAACATATTCATCAATACAGATATAAAGACAATCATTTGAATGATTTTTTCGACGCTTGTATCACAAAAGTTGATAGTATTGAGACGTTTTCATGCTCATGCTTTGGCCCAGCTTCAAACACTAAACCTCTTTATCTCTAGATTACTGTCTTTGTCCTGTGTGCAAAAACCTGCAGTTCATCGAGTGACCACTTGGCTGCTGAAGCCATGGAAGTCACATACACAGCCATTCAAAAATGCCTGCTGTAAAAACAGATATAAACATGTTTACAGCCTGATTAGCTCATGTCAACAGATTTTGTGACAAGACGATCAGGTGCCACGCTGATTCCTGCAGACCTGTGCACCGCGTAATGTCTTTTTCTCATCTGAACAGCTTACTTTCCAAACATAAGAATTCAACACTAACATATAAGAGGGTCCTGACTCCGTCTTACAGCCCCCCAGGTGACTTTGTTATTATGACACATGTAGCCTGGCCTTAGTGCGTCTGCTGTGCGCATTTACGCATGTGGCACATCAGCATATTATTGATTATTTAAATCCCCGGACATACTGATTAGTTTTGATCTAATGTTTATGTTCTGTTTTCTTAAATGGTCAGCTGCACACACACAACCCAGGTTCATACAGTAAAAGTGTGAAACAGCCGTCTTCCTGTTACATCCTGAGCTTAATCGCGGCTGTTTATAAAAATATTTCCTAAAGGTTTAATTCAGTGTCCTCTGGAGATTCTCCTGTCCTTTTACAGTAACTTTTTTTTAGTTTTCTGTTTAATTTATGTCAGTATTTTCTTCAGTGATATTTCTGTGTGCATGGGAACGTTTACTGAAATCAGCCTCTCTAATCTGAAGAAAATCGATTCATAAAACACTCATTCATCAAATCTAACACACAACTAAAGAAATCACCTGAAAGCTTGCGCTGTTTCACATTATTTAAAAAGCTGTCTACAGAGATCGTTTGAGGTGGAGCGTACTGTAAAATAATTTTAAATGCCGTATCTTATATAACAATAAATCTGTGAACCTTTGTCTGTGTAAACAGGCACTGCAGTATGATCTAAGACAGATTTGCGTTTGAGTCCACACTGACTTGAAAACGTGCGTACACGAGCTGAGACCTAGCGTGGGAATTGAGCATATCCTCCTCTCACGCCAAGATTGCTAAATGCTGAAATTGGAAATGACCATACAGCCATTTTTCTGTCGTAAGTACCTTTGATAAGTGAGGGCCAGTCAGTGTGACAGATAGGTTAGCTCGTTTTATGAAATGTTCGGTTGAATGTTATAACAGCTAGGTTAGCTTGTTTCAGGAAATATATTCAGTTTAATGTGAGTAACGACAGCTCAATGAGCTCGTTTTAAGAAGGCTACAGAGTTAAACAGATTTCTTGTTAAGCGGAAGAAATCAATCAATCAAATAATTTCCAAATCAATCTTTATTTTTCATTTCATTGATTTCCTGGAGTAAGTAGCCTATAGAAGTAAAAATTGAGATTCTTATCTTCTGAGATTTTAAATAGTTTCATAACTTCTAAAAATCGATTTTGTTTTTTGGCTAATCAGTCACTCCCTGCTAAGTGCTAAGGCTAGCTCTTTAACTCAGTAGAATGCCAAATGGAGCAGCAAGAAATTCAGCCAGTCTCACAGATGACTGGAGTAGATCCACAAGTATGGACTCATTCAAAAAATAGACTTTGAATCATGGATCCAGAATCATTTCGAATCGAAAATAGATTCTGAATCGAATCGTGACCCCAAGAATCGAAATCAAAATCAAAGGGAATCCTGAGACACCAAATAATTCCTAGCCCTGAGTGAGTAACCATGTCATAGTGGGATATTTTATAGTGGGCGGGTCGTTATCACAGAGAAACCACCTTATGGGGAGACAAGAATCGTTCTGCTCACCCTGTGCTGGTGTCACTTAGATAAAATAATGCCCTTACTATACATTAGTCCTTACATACTGTAAATAATGGCTAAACTGATCATGTGAATGTTTGAGACAAACATACACATAAAACTACGTAACTTATTTAGATTAAAAAGCTCTAGTACAAAAAAATATCTGACCTTTTCCCTCAGATCTCAAAAGCTGTCGACCGATCAATCAATCTTAATTTGTATTGCGAAATTCATAATAAATGTTATCTCAAGACACTTTACAGAAAGAGCAGGTCTAGACCTTACTAACTACATTACTAATCAATTTAAGATTTCACATTTAACAATAAATAAGTAGACAAGAAAAGAGTTTCTGTTGGTTTTCTGTGGTCCAGTTAAAAGTTAATTTCTTAGTTCAACATGACCTTTTGAAGGTCTATCAGTCTCCTTCCTCTTAGTAGTTTGTGTAATTGCCCTTTAGTTTGTTTAAGGGAAGGAAATAAGAAAAAAATGACCATGCTAGATCAAATTTTGTATTATTACCAAACATTTAATTTCCTCGTTCAACGGAAATTACAAGTTTGATTCGATTAAATGTTTGTGTTTTAAAAACGTTGCAATGAAAGAGCTGCTTCGGAGAGAAAGTCCGCATGCTGTCATCTCTATTCTGTCAATGAATAACATCGCCTTTTAAGAATTGTATAATAAAACATATTGAATTGAATGCTTCTATAACCTCATCAGTTTGGGGATGTCACAGCATTAGTATTCTATTATTAGAAATTCAGTGTTAACTGGCTGCTTCAATGAAGGTGAATATAAACCTTTCACTGCTTTCTTTGATTAATGACACCCAATATTATACTCTAATTAAATAACCAGTTGGATGGTTCATATTCTTATCCTCAGCAGTCATGAAGAAAATTGACTGCATTATTGGAAAAAAGCCTCCCAAGACCCATCACATCATTTATTTCATGTTTGACACATTTTGACTTGAAGAGGATGAAAACCATTTCAGTCAGGGATGGAATAAAAGAACGTTATTTTCCATTTTAAAAAAAGCAG
This sequence comes from Tautogolabrus adspersus, assembly GCA_020745685.1. Taxonomy (NCBI): domain Eukaryota; kingdom Metazoa; phylum Chordata; class Actinopteri; order Labriformes; family Labridae; genus Tautogolabrus; species Tautogolabrus adspersus. The sequence goes on along the minus strand of CM036556.1, from coordinate 5,533,348 downwards.
TAAAGACGAGACATCTTCACGTCTTTCTTGTTTGTTTTTCATTTCAAAGACCAAGGCAGATATTTCATTAGAGAAGACCATTTAAAGCTTGTATTGTAATTTGTTGGTGGCTGATCTCGACGGTTAAAAGAAATCAGAGTTTTTCATTTTAGGGCTCGAGCACACGAGGAGTCTTAAGTGACCGAGTGCAGATTACAGATCAACACAATCTAATGAAGTACTGCATAATATTTGCCTCTCAAACACCACCCTCCTGTCGCTGTCTTCAATATCCTCTTTAGGATAAACATAATGAAGAAGCGGAGAGTAGAAAAGGTGGCAGAAGATTGGTCGATGGACATTGAATGCTCCACCTGTGCTGCGTGGGATGTCTGTTTGCTTTTTAGATTTTATTGGACTTCTGGACATATTTCTAAAGGTTGTTTCAGGATTGAACGAAAAGAAAGCTCTTCATCTAACTGATGAGGAAATATAAATATTCATATATATTCCCTTGATTTGGTAATTACATTCCACTACCAAATCAAGGGAACTCTCTTTTACTTGAACATAGTGGGTTGCTGTTTTTGTTTTCTGGTTTGGATTGAGAGATGTTCTTTTTTTTAGTATTTCTTGGGGCACTGGATATTCCAGCAGTTACATTGCAAGCAGGATATCAACCTTTCAGCATGCGGCCTGGGTTCAATTCTGACCTGTGGCTCCTTTCTCATGTCAATCCTCACTCTCTAATCCCTGTCCCCAACTCTATCCACTGTCCTATCAATAAAAGCATAAAAGCCCCAAAATACTATAAACCTTGGGGCTGTTATATTCCCATCCTAAACTAGTCCTATCATGTTTTTTGGTAAATGGTGAACTGACTTGAGCTTGAATAGCTTTTTCTAGTCTTCTGACTACTTAAAGTGCTTTTACACCGCAGATCACACCTACACATTCACACACTGATTGCAGAGGCTGATTTGTAAAGAGACCATCAGAAGTAACTAATCCCATTCATACGCCCTCAACGAAGTGTCTTGCCCAAAGACACATCGCACATGTGGCTGCAGGAGCTGGAGATGGAACCCCCAACATTAACGTTGGGAGATGAGCAACTCTACTTACTGAGCCACAGCCGCCCCCATTAGGCCAGCATGAAATGACTCGGTCACTCATTGGCTCAAATGCCAAAAGGTTCCTTAGAATGGTACGTTTGTGCAGGTAGGGTGGTAGGCTTAAACCAAACAGCAAGATATGTGATTGATAGTTGTTTTTTTTCAGAAGAGGTCTTTTTCACTCGATCTTGCTGAGCTTATTTTAGCCAAGAATACAACGCAATTCAGGAGTTCACCTGCTTTCTACAGGATGGAGATTCTCTTTGTCCAAAATCACAAACATAAGCTGTTAACTATAGTGATACAGCGTCTTCCCTTGTAGGGTTATTTGCTTTAAATATGCAGACAGGTGGACATACTTAATCTTACATTGTGCCTTCACTTCTTCCACTCCTACATCTTTGGAGTTTCCCTAAGTTACTTTTCATGTTTTTCACTTAAAAACTATGATACTACTCACTGTATCTATCTGTCTCCAATAATGTGGTTTATTACATTTGGAACAATCCTTGTAAGGTTATGTCCATGTTTTTGTTGCATGGCCCAGTTTGCTCCCTGTATGTTACCGTGTGTGTGTGTGTGTGTGTGTGTGTGTGTGTGTGTGTGTGTGTGTGTGTGTGTGTGTGTGTGTGTGTGTGTCAGAGAGAGGTGACATTGTTCCTGGCAGAAATATGTTCCAGGTTTGGGGCTCAGGTGGCTCTAGTTTGTCTCTGATCAGAGCTGACACACACCATGGCAGTGGAACACACTCTCGCTGTCTCTTTCTTGATTTAGCTCAATCTTGCTGCGGTGTGTACTCCCCTCCCCTCTCTCTGCACACACACACACACACACACACACACACACACACACACACACACGTGCCTGCACTGAGCAGCGCTGCAGCCCAATAGCCTCTGCTCCTTCACACCTGATGCAGAGCAGAGAGCGAGCACGAGCAGCTGAATGAAGTCATCCAACCCCGTGAAGGATGCTGCTGTATTTCTTTGTTGCTCTTCTTGAGTGTGCAGTATGTACTTTTTTTTTTTTACTTGAATAGAATAGCATATGAATAGGTTTCTGCATGGCCTAGAATCGGCTGCTTCAAAGCATTGCACAAATTGAAAAGGCTGTTGATACACAGCTGAAAGAATGAGGACAAAACGGTGGACACAAATGGATAGACTGATTGTGCCAACTGCCTCTGTTATCAGATAAAGCCCGCCATGTAATTTCTAACTTCTTTTATTAAAAATTGTCCATCATGTTAAGGGATGTTATTTTTTGTGATAGAGAAATAAGAAGGGAGACATCTATTGAGAGCTCCTGCAAAGTTAATGCATCAGTTTATTCACTCTGAAAAACAGATCTTTTCAACTATCTTCTTTATTTGTAACAATGCATGTATCACAGCCTGGAGTGTGTATATTATTTTTAATCCCCCCAGGTTAGATGGAACCAAAAGATAAGACCTAAATCTCCCTGTTGCGTTGTATTACTGTATATGATTACACAATGCTGCAACTTTGAGTAATCCTGTAACTGGCTGCCTGGTTTAAAGTTGCAGCATTGTTGCAGCTCTGTTTGCAGGTGATTACTGTGTTGAAACACACTTGGCTGGTGTTCTTATACACCTGCTTGCTTTACCTATAACAGTCTTTCAAAGGTCACCAATTAATACACTCAGTTAATGATCTCTTTATAGTTTCTTTGCAATATTGGAAATCCTGTAAAGTATTCTTTACATGTCATTTCTAGACTAGCCTATTTTAAACATGCTTTTAAAATGACTTGAGCTGAGCTCCCTTTTGACTTCATATTGATACTATGATCGGTCTTTTAGCGCTTCTCTGCAGTTTCTGCTATCTATCCTCTATTGTAGGCATTGTAGCCAACAGTCTGTATTAGCCGTTGTTTCTGGAGTAGCTCTGTTTCTTCGTCTCTATCCCTCTCTGTCTTTCTGCATCTCCCTCTCTCCCACGTTATCCAGGCCCAACTCGGTTTCAGCGGATGGCTGTTCAACATGAGTCTGGTCCTGCTCGAGGTTTCTGCCTGCAGTTGTTTCTTTGCCGCTGCTAATTTGCTAAATGTTGTTTTGCTCACGGTGGATTAATGTTGGGTCTTTGTATATAATATAGCACAAGGTAAGGTCTAGACCTGCTCGTTATGTTAAGTGTCTTTAACTTGTGTTCAGATGTGGCGCTACACAAACAAGTGTTGATTGAATTTGATTTATTGACACTCAGAGTTGTAGCTTGTAACAGACATAGACCTAACAGTATTGCCTCATGGTAGTGTAAGGTGAAAAACTGCCTGGATTTATCCTACATGTTTTGGACTTCTTTGCTTCATAGCTTAAAAAAAAAAGGATTGGGAGGGGGAAACTAGAGTAAATCCATTCACATGGTTTTAAAATGTTAGCATTTTACTTTGTATCCTGAAACACTTTTTTTTTTTACAATCCAATATATATTTAATTAGTGTACGTACGTAGCAATTCCCCCAAGGTGCTGCTCTTCATCATAGCTAGGTTGTATTGATTGGTGCACTCATCTCACTACCCTAATCTGAACATTTCCACCACTTCCCTTCCCATTGTACTGGAGTTAGCCATTGATATGTTTTGATGTTGCAGACCACCATTAATGGTTTTAGATGTGTAGGGTTTTAAGGGAATCACTTGGATGGGTTTCTCCATCTAGTCAATTGAGGCTTGTGTGCCTGTATCAAACAGCAGGAGCAGATTGAAGGATTTCGCTTGGACGCGAGCTTGCTTCTTGATCAATTAAAGTGAAGCCACTAAGAAGCTACAATATTTGATTTAGCAAACTGTTATGTTACAACCAAGCAACTGAAAAATGTAGTTCAACATGTGATTTGTAGTTACTTCCAAACACTGCATGTTAAAGACATATATTCTGTCTGGAATGAAAGTTCATGTCTGATAGTCAAACTGATATAAAGATGTTGGATTATCTCATTAAATATTCATGAATGTGCATGTGCTTGTTGTCAATCACTCAAACAAACATGAATAGATATTATTGCTGTGATATTTGTAACACCTGGGCCGAAGATGTCTCTGATTTTACAATAAGTATGCACAGAAACTCACCATGCCGTTCTCATGTTACTTACAGAATTAACCCGATGATGACGTACAGAGTCCTGCATGTACTTGCACATCTGATGTTTAAAGCGAGAGCAGGTTCGTTTCTTCATGTTCAGCAGACGTGCGTTAAAACGTCATTTCAACGTCAAACTCTTCGTTAACATTGTGCACTGTAAAACTGCAACATCCAAGTTAAGTTGCAATGAGTCTTACACATGTATGAGTGAGGGGATTTATAATTACATTTCTATAACAAATATACTTAAATGTATTCAAATAAAATGACAGATTCAGCTTCTCTCCTTCAGAATCATGTTAACAAGAGTGTGGAAAAGGATTTGAAAGAGCGTTTTGGGTGTTGTAGGGAGAAACATTAAACGTCGTCATTGAACACAATCATTTATGACGAAAAAGGCTGCGAACATTTTAAAAGACTCCTATTTATTGCCATCCTTTATTGATGGATGTGGTGAACTTTGGTATGCAGAATGACCTCAGGGTTTCTAAGAAGCCATTGCAATAATACCGGTGGTACTAATGGACTGTGCAGGATGTCATTTCCAGTCTGCGTCCAGTGGAAACAGGCTAGCTGCATTTTTTCTGGCTCTTATCTCTATTCCTTAACACAGGAAATGATCTGCCTTTTTTAGAGTGGTGTGTTTAATGTTGCCCTTAGCAGACTGTCTGCTTGTGTAATGGCTGACTCAAGTTTTACCCTTATATCTGGGTGGATATCCAGTTTGAGCTTTTGTACCTGAGATGGTTTATTGGAATTAGACACTAAAACAGGGAAAACTGTACAGTACATCATGATAATGGATGCATGACTTATTTAGAGGAGAGGGGAAAGTATCCTTACTGGACTTGACTCCTTGCTGCCTGTGGCAGCTCAAAAAGTTGTGCCTTAGATCCCCAAGAAAATCCTCTTGCGTTAAACTTCCTTCGACTCAGAACTTCAAAAAAACATCCCAAATCAAAGAGCATCACGGAGCAAGAAAAAGACTCACCCGCACACCTCCCTCAAAATAGCATCAAAATATCACCAGTCATCTTTTTCCCCAAGAAACAAGTCCAAAAGAACAAGTGAAGAAGAGAGTGGGGGGGGAGGGGGGATGAAAGAGCAGATAAATCCCCCTCCACAGTGTACTGTAAGTGCTGCAGGTAGGAGATAAATTAACAGCAGGCTGGGAGTTCTGCGTCCTCACCGTTACACCCAAATCTTCAAAAGTGGGGCGTCCTTGGATGTCCCCTTTTTTTTTTTGTCCTTGCTCGATTTGATGTTATCATCATTGACTTGGAATAAGACTAGCTTAATGTTGGTGTAGGTCCTTACTCAATAGCAATTTCATCCTTGAGCAGGGGATTGAGGCGCAATAATAATGTGCCTCATTGTGTAAGCCGTACTCAATGGGTGCTTTGTTGTGCGGTGACAATGCTGTTAGTTGGCCAGTGTATTTCCAAGGGCACGCTGGTGATGATGAAGTCAACGGCCCTCTTTTGTTTGAGAGCCACATAAGGACCTCCGGAAAACACACACAGCCGCCTGTAGATGACTTTATAATGAAGGGTATCGGGGTTCCATTAGCCAGGCGTTATGATCATCAAGGTTACATAAGGCTAATGATTAGCATAGCAAAGACAGCTTTTTAATTGCAATGGTCAGCACATACACTTACACCAACACATCGGTGTGCATCTCAAGTCCCACCCAAGAGATGTTTGACCTGTGTGTGCGCGTGTGTGTGTTCTCCACTCTACTGTATGTGTACACATCCCCCAAAAAGACTTCAAAACAAGAAAAAAGGAAAAACATGCAACAAAAATACCTTCGTCTCGAGGCTTGTTCATTGAAGATTCATCAGTTTTTTTTGTGAGCGGACCTAGGGTTAAGAAAAAAAGGGGGGAAAAAGAGAAAAGAGAAAATTCAAAAAAGATTACTGGCAAAAACGGAAAAAAAAAAGAATATCAAAAAAAGAAAAGAAGAAAGAGCAAAAAGGACAAATCAGCAAGAGTTCATGGCTGCTTATTTGCTTTGTTGTTGTTTTTTTCCTTTTAAAAAGAGTACAAAGGCAAAAACAAAAGGCATCACAGACAGATTTATCACAAGAAAAGACACAAGATCAAAGAAAACTGGTTTTTGGATTGCCTTCTTTCCCCCTGCAGAAGAAAAGGGCTGCTTTTATTTGTTTGTGGTCCCTCTTTCTCTCTCTCTCTCTCTCTCTCTCTCCTTTAAACCCTGTTCGTCGCCTGAGCCTCTCAATTCTTCGGGTGCTGGGTGAGTGGGTGGGTGGTGTATTGGGTTGATGAAATGGGGATTGGGGGGTTGTTGAATAATACGGCCTCTGTAGTTTGAAGAACAGGACCTAGCCTTTTCCTCCCACCATATGACCATCAAAAGTTGGATATATTAAAAAAGAACAGGCAAAGAAGAGGGCACCTTAGGGAGATTGGATGGTTTGGGTCCTGATGCTCAAACCTCAAAATGTGAATGCTGACCGTTCGGCATAAAAGCACAGGAACACTTTAAAGGGCTGTTGCACAACATGAGTCAACTGCACAGTTTGACGCAGACACACTGGACACAATGACACCTTTAATTAGACAGCCAATGACCCTGTAATGGTAAAAGACATGTTAAACATGTTGCAAATAAAAAAAAGGGCACAGGTGCTTTTGTGTTTTGGAGTGTGTTGTGTGTGTGTGTGTGTGTGTGTGTGTGTGTGTGTGTGTGTGTGTGTGTGTGTGTGTGTGTGTGTGTGTGTGTGTGTGTGTGTGTGTGTGTGTGTGTGTGTGTGTTGTTGTTGTCATTATTTATTGGTTAAACCAGAGAGCTTTTCCCCAGGCGGGTAAATAATTACACAGCACAACAGCAGTGTGTCAATTTGAAATGACAAGTAAGCGTGACGCTAATTGCGCAGAGGAGTGCAGGTAAAAGGTGAATTTAATTTGATCCCCATCTGCCCACTGGCTGTGTTTTTTTTTGTAATTTGAAAGAGTGACGGGAAGCAAAGAAAGGAAGACAGAGAAAGAGGAAGAGCAGGAGAGAGAGAGAGGGGGGGGGGAATGAAGGACATCAACCCCCTTTTTTCCACCCTGCTTCTTTTTTTTATTTGTGAATAAACTGAGTTGAAACATGGAGTGAGGCGTCAAAGGACAAATACAGAAAAACTCTGTTTGACCTTAGTTTGTTATACCAATTTCACCACCTGTCATTTTTCATGTTAAGAAACACATAAAAGAATCACATGACCTCTTTGTATGCAACACAAGTTGTGTCTGAATGAATGCTGTTAACATCAACCTTCAGAGGGTAAATGCTTGTAAAAAAAAAAGAACTCTTCACCTTTACATTCAGATATGACAAAAACACTCTCAGCCTTTCATCGCTCCAATTGGATGAATCCACTTTGGGAGGTTTCACTTTGGGACAAAGATGTCTGATTTAAATCAGTGGAAATTGTAGGAAAAATAACTTATACAACATAACTCTGGCAGACTAAGTGGAAGAGTCGAGTCTTCTTCATGATTCCGTACAGAAAAGTGTCGCCCCAAATACTTTAAAACAACTCACACACAGATATTTCACAAGAAAAGGAAAGGAGAATATGATATACGTTAAGTAAACAGTTTCAGACCCATTCCAAAAAACTCAACCCAGGTTAAAAGTTGTGGGAAAAAGACCTGGTAGACGGAGTTTTAGTTCAGATTTGGACATTTAAGGAGAAAATCATTAAGAGCAGACTCTTCAGATGTTTATTTGAGCACCTATCGACTGATGCTGATCCTGTTTCATGAAAAGTCAAATCAATAAACAACTTAAATGTGGTAAGCATAAATACTGTGTTTTTTTTTAATACAAACAGGCACTGATTTACATCCAGGATGTTTTCAATTCTTGCATCAAAGAACTCTGTGGAAGCTGGTAGTGGTTGGTAAATCTTTAAAGTGTT